>JASTWQ010000501.1:0-95000 GCA_035220615.1 Leptothorax acervorum | reverse complement strand
TAGGCGTACCTTATGGTATCTCGAAGGCCCCCGGCTTCGGCCGGCGGGTTTTTACTACCAACGTACAAACAAATCTTCTTAGAGGGACAGGCGGCTTCTAGCCGCACGAGATTGAGCAATAACAGGTCTGTGATGCCCTTAGATGTTCTGGGCCGCACGCGCGCTACACTGAAGGAATCAGCGTGTGTTCCCTGGCCGAAAGGCCCGGGTAACCCGCTAAACCTCCTTCGTGCTAGGGATTAGGGCTTGCAATTGTTCCCCATGAACGAGGAATTCCCAGTAAGCGCGAGTCATAATCTCGCGTTGATTACGTCCCTGCCCTTTGTACACACCGCCCATCGCTACTACCGATTGAATGATTTAGTGAGGTCTTCGGACTGGTGCGCGGCAATGCGTCGGCATTGCCGATGTTGCCGGGAAGATGACCAAACTTGATCATTTAGAGGAAGTAAAAGTCGTAACAAAGTTTCCGTAGGTGAACCTGCGGAAGGATCATTAACGTTACGGAGGTCCTGCTCTGTGCGAGTCGAGAAACTTGTGGCAGCAGTCGGAGACTGAAAGTACACATTTATACACAGAGAGACCTGACGCAGAGTCAAAAATCCGTGAGAGTGAAACCGACATCTCCTCAGTTGCCGGTGGAACCGACATCTCCTCAATTGTCGGTCCTATCGGGATCGATACCATCATCGAGATCCTCACTGGCGAGGGCGGAGCAAGTGCATCCACCTGGGCCGGAAGCAGCGGTGTCAACAAGTGCCGAGACGACGACCAAAGATGATGCATTGTTGGCTGACGCAATGTCGACCGGTGATGCAACAGGGATGCGAGCGGATGCAGATCTGTCAGGTGACCGATCGGCGTCCCAACCTAGCAAAGTGGAGGCCCTGCTGGAGGCGGTCCTCTCCGGAAAGCCGGTGGACGAGGAGATGGTCCAGGCCGGCGTGGCGGCCATCGACGCGGGAGAAGCCGGAAATCTACCGCCGATACAGATGGGGAATAGTACGGGCTTTGCAGGGACAACGCTGGCAGAGATGTTGCCAGAAGTCACAGCGGAGGAGGAAATAGAGACGAGCGAGAGCGTTACGACTCTTAGCCTGCAATAAAGAGGTGGGGTCATTGAGATGACGCAATCCGGGCGTCTGGGATTTTAGTTCTTTTGCTGACGCAATCCGAGCGTCTCTTCCTATATTTTGTTGCAATGACGCAATCCGGGCGTCCCTTACCTAAATTCTTTTGGTTGACGCAATCCGGGCGTCGTTATTTATATTCTATTGCGATGACGCAATCCGGGCGTCTAGTATTTAAGTTCTGTTTTTTTGCTGACGCAATCCGGGCATCGTAAGTTATGTTCTTTTGCTGACGCAATCCGGGCGTCTTTATTATTCGGTTGCGATGACGCAATCCGGGCGTCTAGTGGTTAAGTATTTTTATGATGTAATCCGGGTATTCAATGATTATTTTCCGTTACTGACGCAATTTGAGTACCTGATGTTAAGTTCGGTTGCTGACGCAATCCAAGCGTCTAGTCTTTAATTATATTCATTTAATGTTATATTCTTGTTTCTAAGTGTGAAAGTTATGTTAAATTTAATTAAGGTTTAGATATGAGCAGATAACGCGATTTCAAGGTTATGAGAATTGCGTCATTCTGCATAGCATTGCGCGGAAGCATAGCGCATGCGCTTAAGTAAAGGAGGGGAGCCTAGCGTAGCTCTCTTGGTCTTTCCTCTGCGAACGTTCGTGGCGACTGGACGTGTTTCGGGGCGTCCAACGAAGGAGAGAAAGTTCCCGCGGTGCGCGCGTTACAACGCATTACTGTAACGAGTACAAAATATATACTTTGTTATTGTTAATAATCACGGGTGTAATCAGTTTATTTTTGATAAACCCTGATCCTTCCTCACGCGAATTCTCAATCCGCGAACATAACGTCGGGACGTTGACCACACCAAAGGGGCGAGTCATCGGATCGAAGACGTCGGCGGATTCGGTAACTGCAGAGGAGAGGAAGACCCGGACCACAGAGAGCGGTACCGGGAAACCATCCTTCCACGTTAGGGTGAAACGTGGTGGCGACCGAACATTGTAGTGTGCGTAAGTACGCGATAATAAGAAAGCACGTGATCCGTCCGGTCACAGTAATAAAGCGATAAAACAAGACTTCCGGTTGTGAACCTAACGAAGTTCGATACATCCAACACACGGTTAAAAACAGTTTTCGGTAAAACGAAAATACGCCAAGTCTTTCGAATGGCGACCGTGACAGGACACCGTTACGTTAATAACGTGTAATAAAAATCGTTGAGTCGCGAGTGTTGCGCGAGTGACCGAGTGACTTTATTAAAACAACGAGAACAGTTACGCGACGGTTAAGCGGTCTAGACGAACGCGACAAAAACAATTAATTCCGGTAACGCGAGCATGTTCGTTAATGAGAAAAAAGTGAAGCATTCGCCTGTAAAAACACGCGGTGCGCGAGCACGCGAAATGGCGGATCCAGCTAACGGCGCAGTAGGAAAACATGATCCGAACGCGTTGATAAATTTATATAGCGAAACCGAGCGAGATATGGAATCTCGTGAGGCGCAAAAAGAGAAAGAAATAGGAGCGCGTAGCGAGATAAGCGGGCATGAAAAAGTTGATAGGCGCGTATTGATGACCGAGTCAGAGCGATACGTGACCGCGCGTAATGCCGAAATGGCGACGCAGATGAAAGATTTAACCGATGTGATGATGCGATTCATGTCGGAAATGACGGGCAAAATCAATCGTCTCGAGGATAAGATAGATAGACCTAGCGAGCCGAGACGCAATGTTAATACCGAACGCGACGCGTTTACGGGCATTCGACCCGATGTAGATGATGCAATGCGTGCGCGCGAGGACGCGATCGAGCGAGTAAATTATTTTCCGTTTAGATTACCGAGAGGCGGTTGGCTGAGAAACCCGTTCAGCGATATAAGTTTCAAGGGCGATACTGATGCACAGCATCCTATTGCATTCTTACGTAAATTCGAGAGGATAGCTTTAGACGAGAGCGTCCCCGATAAAGATCAATTATGTTATTTTTTACGCGCGATGAAAGGATCCGCGAGTGAGTGGTTTGAGTTGAAACAACCGGCCACGATAATAGAAGCGAAAAATTTATTCCGTACGCATTACTGGGGTGATCAAGCGCAAGCTAAATTTCGACGCGAGTTACATCACGGGCAATATCGTCCGGGTACTCAGTCAATGGCCGAATATGCGATGAGTTTAATGACAAAAGCGAGATCGTTAGACCGCCCATGTCGGACACCGAGTTCGTGTACTCGGTGAAAGAACACTTCGACGAAGGGGTTAGACGTGAGCTTAGACCATCGTATGTGCGAACGATCGATCAAATGGTCGAGATGTTAGAGACTATGAACGCGCGAGTCACAAACCCCGACAAAATGACGCAAGACCTACGACAGGTTACAAACGCCGAGATGATGCAATCTCGAAAAAGACTGACGTTACAGTTGACTCTAGGGAGCGTTCAAAGAGGTTGGCAATAACGAGCGGCGAGGAGAAAAACGTTACGCAAGACAAACGTGAGGACATCGCGAAAGCGCGATCGCAAAAACCTTACAATAACGCGTCAACGAATCGCAACGTTCAAGACAGAGAGGTGACGAAACAGCCTAAGATCGAATTCCCGACGAGCGACGAAGACGAAGACAGACCAAAACAGAAGGGCGGGGCGCATGATGCAACTCGAACGAAAAATTTCGTCATACCGGCAAAACGTAAACAGGTCGCGGCGATTAAAGTAAAACCGACCGCGGATGACGCAATACTTTGTCAGGATGACGTAACATCAGAAGTAGACGAGGCCAGACTCAGCATCCTGAGAACGGCTGAAATAGTGCAAGGAGTCGAAGATGACCTCCGTGAAGCGCAAAATAAAGTGATCAATCACGCGAGAACGCCGATGATTAAGATAAGATTGCAAGACGTCGAAGCGGACGCGTTAGTCGATACGGGAGCGCAAATATCCGCAATGACGCAATCGCTGTATGATCAGCTCATCAGCGAAAACAAGATATTAGATACACTACCGATAAGAAAATTTACATTGCGAGGAGCTTTTTCAGAACGAGGTGTAGTTGTGGCCAGCAAAGCGCGAGTAAAGTTCGAGTACAACGGTGACGAGTATACACACGAATTCCATGTTGTGCGAAAATTAGCTTATCAGGTTATCCTAGGGATAGATTTTCTGGTGAAGTACCAGCTGAGACTGCTTTGCAACGGGAAACTCGATGTGTCGTTCGCAATGAACGATTCCACCAAATCGGATGATGCAAGAGTTTGCGCGATTACTTTAGATGAGGCCCAGGATACGTTAAAACAGATCCTCGACAAGCACAAGAGCATGTTCGATGGAACGATAGGATGCGTGTCACATTACACTCACAAAATTAATTTCCGTTCAGACACGCCATATAAGAAGAAGTCTTATCCGATCCCGGAAAAGCATCTACCGAAAGTACGCGAATACATTCGTGAGCTCGAAGAGAAGGGAATAGTGGAGAGAGCCGCTACCCAATATATTAATCCGCTGGTGGTTGTTATTAAGAAAAATGGCGAGATCCGATTGTGCCTAGATGCGCGAGAATTAAATAAAAGGATAGCTAACGACCATGATCAGCCGCCAACGATTGAAGAGGTGTTTCGACGAGTCGGAAGGAAAAAGTATTTCACAACGCTAGATGTGTCTCAAGCGTTTTGGCAAATTCCGCTGGATGAGGAGTCCCAGCAGTACACAGGATTTATGTTTGACGGACAAAGTTACGTTTTTAAACGTTTGCCATTCGGTCTGAAGACGGCCGAAGGGGCATTTACCAGGGCAATGAGAAAAGCCACGGGAGATGACGAATTCGAAACAATATACCTGGATGACGTAATGATTGCGTCAGACACGTTAGAAGAGCATTTTCAACATCTGGAGTTGGTGTTCGAACGTTTGGAAGCAGTTGGCTTTAAACTGAACCGTGACAAGTGCGAGTTCATGAAAACATAAGTCAAATTTCTCGGACATACTTTCAGCGAAATTACAGCTGATATGAATGACGAAATAAAGCTTGCGGTGATAAACCGGAAAAGGCCGAAGAATAAGAAGGCTTTACAATCCTTCCTAGGTTTAGTTAACTGGGATAGGAGATTCATCGAAAATCTTGCAAGGATGACGAAACCGTTAGAACAGCTTCTGAAGAAGGGTAAAAAGTTCGTGTGGGAGCGCAAACACCAGGAGGCGTTCAACGAAATCAAAAGGGCATTCGCAGATGCGCCTAATCTGTTCCTGATACGACCCGGATACAAATTCGGCATTTTTGTCGACGTGGCGAGGAGCGGACTTGGTGCGCGTCTCTATCAGTTCAAGGATGGAGATGATGCAAGATATACAATAGCTTATCTGAGCCGAAGCCTCAAAGGAGCGGAACTTAGATACACGATAACGGAGCTCGAGTGTTTAGCACTCGTGTGGGCATTGAAGAAATGGCGCACTTTGCTCATGGGAAGATACGTCAAGGTGCACACAGACCACCGGGCGTTACAGTTTTTGGGCACGTGTGTTCACAACAATAATCGCATAGCGCGATGGTACGAATTCCTTCAGGAGTTCGATTTAGACATTCAGCACATACCGGGTAAAGAAAATGACATAGCTGATGCATTGTCACGATCGAATGATGTAATCGATCCGCCCGATGACGAAAAACGCATTGCCGTTATAGAGGACGTTTTTGACGGAGTGGATACCGAGCGATGGATTCCGTGGATACGGGCAGCACAACAGCGGGACGAATCACTCTTAAAATTGTTGCAGAGCGATCCGGAGGACGTCTACGAAAGAGACGGTCTGATTAGAATTCGGTACGGAGATAGCGACAGAGTGGCAGTTCCTGCGAAAGCAACGTGGAAGCTCCTAAGAAAGATACATCGTCTGTTAGTACATTTTGGCACTGACAAAGTAATTGCGTTCACCGAACGTTATTTTCAAACATTCAATGTAGCAAGAATCGCGAGGGATGTAGTTGCATCATGCACCATTTGCCAGATGACGAAATACTACCCGAGAGCGACAGTCGGACCGGAATACTATGAGTTACCGGACGAACCGACGAAAGTAGTATCATTAGATATTTTCGGACCTTTGCCAAAGACACGACAAGGTTTCCGATTCATTTTGGTCATTATGGACCAGTTTTCAAAGTTAACTAAACTATATATGATGAAAGGACAAAAAGTCGATTCGATCATTGAGGTACTCGAAAAACGATATCTACCCAAAGTAGGTAAACCGACGGAAATTTTGACAGACAATGGGGGTCAGTTTTTGACACAGCGGTGGCGCAGTTTCGCGGAAGAACGCGGGATAGCGATTAGAAAGACAACGCCTTATAACCCTCAGTCAAACCCAGTCGAGCGAGTGATGAAAGAATTAGGGCGCGTAATTCGAGCATACTCTAGTCATAAGCATTATGCATGGCATCGTATTGTAAGTCGTGCAGAATTTATAATAAACAATACCGAACACTCGTCTACGGGATACACACCGAACGAGTTACATTTCGAAAACCCATCACATCTATGTCTTTGCGAAGAATTAAGACCATTACAAAATGCAGATGACGCAATAACGCGACGTGAGCGTGTAGCGCAAGCACAGGCAAATTTGGAAAACGCGGCGCGGAAACGAGCAAAGCAAGCGGCTAAACATAGCGTAGCAAATGCGTATAAGGTTGGAGACATAGTATGGATAAAGCGACACTGGAGATCGGACGCGGGTGCGAGAATAAGTAAAAAACTCTGTCTCATATATAACGGACCGTACCGAGTAGCACGGGTAGTTAGGAAAAACGCGTACCTAATAGAAAATCTAGAGGGGCGTACAATAGGCGTGTTTAACACACGACAACTTAGACCGAATCGCGATGCGAAATTACGGTACGAGAACAACTCGGAAGATACAAACGATTCAGATGAAGAATCCGTGACAACCGAGGAAGATGAGCTGGAGATCAACGCAATCTATTGCGTGGATGACGCAATAGAGACATCAGATGACGAACACGATGGATCCAAAGAGGGTTCGTCAAGTATGACGCAATCCGAGGTATGCCGAGGAGGGTCAGAAGAAGAAGATAAAGAACTACGCGTGGGTGACGCAATTTACGGGGATGATGCCATCCACGTAAATGATGACCAAATACCAGAATCACTCGAATGCCGAGGAGCGTTTGAGGAAAATATTGGGACATCGCGCGAAGATAACACCATATTTGGTGATAGTGCAACATATGAAGAAGTTGGGAAGCCTCTCGCTCCGGCGAGAGAAGTCTTCTCAATCCACATCAAGAGGCAAATCATCTACCTGGAAAGCAGCGACACCGAGGAACCCAGCGATGATTCTTTGAACAGCAACCCGGTGATCAATCCGGGTAGTGGCCTGAAAAAGAAAAGAAAATTAAATAATAGTGAAACAAAAGAGGTACTTCCAACTCCGGACGAGAGTATGACATCCAAAACGATGAACAACGCAAAGACGGACGATCCGAATACCACGGAGGCAGAAGAATGCCAAGGAGCCGGTGGAGACGACCAATACAACGAAGAATCGTCAACGCGAGAGCTAGACTTGCTAAACAACCCCAAAACGACGAGGAGACGGGTCGAAATCGAAACCGCTAACCTGGAGGACGACGTCGACGCGGATAACGTAACCATCGGAGGAGCCTCTTTAACAGCAGAATTAGATGATGAAATCATCGAAAGAAGGTCGATCAGATTTGAGGATGACGCAATCGCCGAATCACCCTCATCAACCAATCCGAACACAGAAGATGACGCAATGTCACTACAAAGTGATACAACCAGTCTAACGTCAACAGTAAGCATAGGTGACATCCCAGAGGAGGTATTAGCCGAGTTGGTGATGCCTGAAGACGATGACATGGAAATTATTCCGGAAATCGGGAGTGCGAAATACAATTCAAATCCCGGTCATAAGTTCAATCGATTTACGAACGATGAATTGTGCGTGAACCTTGAGGATACGTTCGTTAAATGTAAACGCTTCTTTAGGGGCGCTAGTGTCGAGCCGCGAGCATCGTTAGTAGCTCATGTGCAACCGCGTCGTGCGACAAACACGTGTGCGGTCACAAACAATACCAAGCAAGTAACCGTGGTGTATAGTTCGCGAGCAGAAAATAAAGTTTCGGACAATTCTGTGAACAGAGAAAACACCATGGATAAATATTATCGTGATCTACAACGACGAGAGGAGGAAATTCAACAGCACATGAGAAGATACGTCAATCAACGACGGATGCTAGGTGTGCGAGAAAAACGTCTCAGTGCAATGGAGCGAAAGTGCCGCGAATTATCACCGATCGCAAGCGATGACGCGGAAGTAGACCGAATGGAACGCGAGGCTCAAGACGAGTCAATTCGTTTGCTAAAAGAGTGCGAGCGGGTCAAAGGTCGGGACGTGTTCGAGCAGCGTGCAATGACAATTCGCGAGGAACCGTCCGGCAGACCGATCGCGGAGGTACAAGCAGTATATATAGTGCGCAATCTACGCCCGCCAACGGATACGCGAGAATTATCATACCGCGTAGACGCTATATTCACAAACAATAAGCCGGACATTCGTGTAAATGTATACGATGGTGAAACAATCAAACAGTTAAGTGTAGCGGACCGTGATAAAGATCCGTTTGTGACAGATCGAGCAAACGAGTTGAAGGTTAAGTCGGAAAGGTTAGTAGCAACTAGCACAAGCCGAAATACGACATCAGTTAAACCAACATCACCAAAAGGCAAGGGTAAACGAACAGAGAAGATTCGCACACGGAATAGAAGCATGAGACATACACCGAAGATCAAAACGATTGAAAAGGTGAACATCAACATCAAATCTGAGCCAAGAAAAGCATCAACCAAAGCTACAAAACGAGTTTGGGAAACTTGTACAGACGAGGAAACCAAGGACGTAAAGTTACCAAAAACGTCGGTATCGACCACCGATGAAATTCTAAGATCCATTAACAGGAGGGTCCTGCGAATTGATCTGCCGAGGAGAATGGAACCGACATCTCCTCAGTTGCCGGTGGAACCGACATCTCCTCAATTGTCGGTCCCATCGGAATCGATACCATCATCGAGATCCTCACTGGCGAGGGCGGAGCAAGTGCATCCACCTGGGCCGGAAGCAGCGGTGTCAACAAGTGCCGAGACGACGACCAAAGATGATGCATTGTTGGCTGACGCAATGTCGACCGGTGATGCAACAGGGATGCGAGCGGATGCAGATCTGTCAGGTGACCGATCGGCGTCCCAACCTAGCAAGGTGGAGGCCCTGCTGGAGGCGGTCCTCTCCGGAAAGCCGGTGGACGAGGAGATGGTCCAGGCCGGCGTGGCGGCCATCGACGCGGGAGAAGCCGGAAATCTACCGCCGATACAGATGGGGAATAGTACGGGCTTTGCAGGGACAACGCTGGCAGAGATGTTGCCAGAAGTCACAGCGGAGGAGGAAATAGAGACGAGCGAGAGCGTTACGACTCTTAGCCTGCAATAAAGAGGTGGGGTCATTGAGATGACGCAATCCGGGCGTCTGGGATTTTAGTTCTTTTGCTGACGCAATCCGAGCGTCTCTTCCTATTGTTTGTTGTTGATGGTTGCTGATACAACCTTGACGAAGGTTCGCACACTAAGGCGGAAGGACTTTCAAATAACGGCTCCAAATTATTGAGATAAAATATATGTAGTTTAATGTCAATGTTGGCGGTAGAGGCGAGCGGTATCACAGATTGCACTTACGATGCGGTTAAATGCACGCACTCTTGTCTTTGGTATTACGGAGACGACAACGGTATTTGAAACACGGTACTGAGACGAAGCACCGCGACGTAAACTCGTTCGCGGGCGACAGAGCTCGTAATTCGCTCTGAGTTCGAGGCGCACGCGGAGATGCACTCAGATGCACGCCGCACAGCCGGTACGGTCCTCGCGTGTAATGCAAGGCACCGATATCACGAAAAGGCGTAGGCGCGTTATCTCAAGATGCACGTTACAATTGCCAAATTCGAAGCGTCTCGATACACGTTGGAATGTCGACTCAGGCGATCATCGTCTTCTACCGACCCGAGCGTTGATTACGCCGACGGATCGGGCCGGCTCGGCCTCGCTCGTCACGCGGAACGCTGAGCGTACGGCACGCGGGCGCAAGCGGAACGCGCGCGAGATCGGGTTGAAAATTAAAATATTAAATTGAACGCTTATTCCTAAACATACCGCCCGCCTCGAATGTATAATTGCATTCGAAAAGCTTACGGTATAGACATGGTACTTATGCTAATGGTTATAGAACTATATACACTGATGAAAAATCGGTACAATATTATACATAGCTTATAATTAAGTTGATCGCTGAATACCTACGATCGCCGTTAGGGGGTGGTTCCGCCCGCCGTGGCAGAATTCTTTGATTCTTCGTTAATCTCGACGGGGAGGAAACAGAGTTTGACAATCGGTCTTCGGTACTCAGATCGATGCGTCTTTACGGTAACTACGCGAGTCAGGCCGTCATCTCCGGGATGACAAGCGGTAATGCGGCCGAGTTCCCATTGGCACGGAGGGACCAAGGGGTTGCGCAAAAGAACGATTTGGCCAACTCTGGCTAGTCGCTGGACAACGCGCCATTTCGGGCGTTGTTGAAGGGAATGCAAGTAGTCGCTCGACCATGACCTCCAAAAAACTTCGGTTAACTGCTGGATCATTTGCCAGCGCGACAGCCTTGCTTCGTTAAGATCGAACACGCTAGGCGCAGGAGGGGCGATAAGAGCGGTACCGACGAGAAAATGACCAGGCGTCAAAGCTTGATAATCATCAAGACAATCGGAAACGGGAGCAATAGGCCTGGAATTCAGGCACGCCTCAATCTTACAGAGAAGCGTGGTCATCTCCTCGAACGTGAGCGTATGGGGACCGATGCATCGCTTTAAATGATGCTTTACGCTCCGAACGCCGGCTTCCCACAGGCCGCCGAAATGAGGCGCTGCGGGAGGTAGAAAATGCCACTCAGTTTTGTCGGTTGCGAGTCGATTTATAAAATTCGGATCGCGGATTGTTTGCGAGTACGCTAGAGAGAGTTCTCGATCAGCGCCTTGAAAGGTCGTACCATTATCGGAGTACATGGCCTTTGGCAGTCCTCGGCGAGACACAAATCGCTGATACGCGGCCAGGAAAGTTGCAGAACTATAGTCACTTACAAGCTCCAAGTGAATGGCTTTGGTAGTTAAGCATACGAACAATGCTACGTAGGCCTTTTGAGACTTGTGTCCGCGTCCGGGAGCGGTACGAATAGCGATGGGACCTGCATAGTCGACGCCGGTATGTATAAAGGCTCGAACGGTACGGTTAACTCGGGCTTCCGGTAGATCTCCCATAAGTTCGATCGGTGTTTCGGCACGTTCGCGTGTGCATCGGATGCACTTGTATAGCACAGAGCGAACGGTTGCTCGAGAACGGAGAATCCAAAACTCACTCCGAAGTGACGCGAGGGTGAGCTGAGGCCCGGCATGTAAAGTTCGTAAATGATGGTGCTCGATAAGGCGAGACAACAACGGATGTGACCGCAGAACGATCGGATTTTTCGTTGTGCCGGGAAGACATGCATGGCGCAGCTTTCCGCCTACGCGGATAAGGCCATCAGAATCCAAGTAAGGATTGAGAGGGGAGAGCGGACTGGTTTTTGGCAGCGTGGTTTTGTTTGTCAGCGCTGCGAGTTCGCGGGGAAACAACTCGGCTTGCATGGTTTTGAGCCAGTATCGTTTAGCTCGTTGAATTTCTTCAGGTGACAAACGTGTAGAGTAGCCATTGCTAGGCGGGGTTAAGCGTCCTTTTAGTAGGAAGCGGTAAAGGTACGCGGTAATTCGGAGTAATTTAGGCCAGGAAGAGAAACGCGACGAAAGATCCCAGCTCGGTGTCGCATAGGCGGTGTGAGCGGGTTGTTCTCGGCGTTCCTCGAGGGGGATTTCTGGTGGTAATGGAGGGCACGTATTCGGCCAACAGTCGGGTGGTTGGCGTAGCCATAAAGGGCCTGACCACCATAAACTGTGAGTTTGTAACGCGTCGGGAGCGATGCCGCGGGACGCGCAGTCTGCAGTATTATCGTGCGTCGGGACGTGACGCCACGAGGCCACAGGAAGCTGTGATTGGATGGCGGAAACACGATTGGCTACAAAGGTTTTCCATCGAGATGGAGATTGCTTCAGCCAGGCTAGGACAATCTGAGAGTCTGTCCAACAGACGGTCTCGAGGTGAGGTAACTGAAGAGCGGTACGAACGTATTGGATTAAGTTAACGAGTAGGTGAGCTGCTTTCAACTCCAGGCGGGGAACACTTAGCGTTTTGAGTGGGGCTACTTTTGATTTGGCCATAACGATTGAGACCGAAACGGAGCCGTCCACATGGACGAGTCGAAGGTACACGGTGGCTGCGAATGCCTTCGTCGAGGCATCGCAAAAGCCATGAAGAGAACAATGAATGGTGTGAGGTCCATGTTCGGTCCACCGCGGTATCTTGATCGCATTAAGGCTTGGAAGTTTGTCTCGATATTCTGTCCAATCATTTAGCTGTTGGCTGGGAAGTTCCTCATCCCATGTGCATTTAAGCAACCACAACGTTTGCATAAAGATTTTCGCGGTTATAATGACGGGTGTGGCCCATCCTAAAGGGTCAAAGAATTTCGCGATAGTTGAAAGGACCGTTTGTTTTGTCCTGGTCGGAGATGAAGGTATGGAAACACGAAATTGGAAAACGTCGAGCGATGGATTCCAAGTGATTCCTAAGACTTTGATTTGCTCGTCGTCCTGAAGGACTTTGTGAGTGGCTAAGCCATGATCGGAAGGATCGATGTCTGACAGAAGGTCAGATGAGTTGCTTGCCCATTTTCGAAGGCGGAAGCCGCCTTTATCAAGGAGCGCGATTAATTGATCACGGGTTTGACGCGCGAGAACGGGATCATCGGCACCGAACGCAGCATCGTCAACATAGGTTTGACGGAGTAAGACGAGCATCGCTAATGGAAACTCGGCTCCGTGATCAGTGGCTAGTTGCTCTAAAACGCGGAGAGCAAGGTATGGAGCGGCAGCACTGCCGTAGGTAACTGTCAAGAGGATATATTCCTTCACAGGCTCGTCTGGCGACGGTCGCCACAAAATGCGCTGGTAGGTGATGTCGCGTGCATCGACCAAGATCTGGCGATACATTTTTACGATGTCAGCGATATAAATGTACCGGGGCTGACGTAACAGAATGATGACAGTAGGCAAATCCTTTTGGAGTTTTCGTCCTATTAACATGTGGCTGTTTAGCGACATGCCATTAGTGGTTGGGGAAGAAGCGTTGAATACTACGCGCAAACGAGAGGTCGCACTGTCTTCTCGTAAGACGGCATGATGCGGGATGTAATACGATTGTGGTAGCGCGGTAGCTTCATTGGGTGAGACTTCGATCATGTGACCAAGTTGCTCGTATTCAGCGAGAAATTCGCGGTAGGCTGAGGCTAGATTGGAATCTCGCTGGAGTCGGCGTTCCAATTGATGGAACTTCGCTAAGGCAATAGAGCGGGACTCACCTAACGGTATAGGCGGTCCGGTTTTAAACGGTAATCTAACAACATAACGTCCTTGCGGAGTACGGGAGTGAGTGGCTATGAAGTGCTCCTCACATTGGCGTTCCTCAGGGCTGAGATGAGCCTTTTGAGGAATCTCCTCGACTTCCCAAAATCGACGGATGTCGAAATCAAGAGCCTCGTAAATATCACCGTGGTAAACGGATACGGATGATGGAGAGGTCGGAGGTGGTGCGATTGGATCGGAGATGATCCAACCGAGGGTAGTGTTTTGCGCGGTTGGTTCGTTTACTGAACCTTTTCGAACACCGTCAAGCACGAGCATGCCGAATAAGTCGGCCCCTATGATGACGTCAATCGGATCGGGACTCATGGGTTCACTATCGGCAAGGTTGAGCCCGGCGATGTGCTTCCATTGACACACCGTTTCGATTCGACTCGGAATATATTTTGTTAGCGACGGAAGGATTAGCGCGGTAGTCGAGTAAGCAGGTGCATCGCGAGACGCAGGGGTTATCGTGATTTGAGCAGCGTGTCGCACAACTGACTGGGTTTCACCGATACCCGTAACGAAAACTGCTCGTTTAATTTTCGGTAATCGGAGGGACTGTGCAAGCGATCCAGTCATCAACGTTGACACAGATCCTTGATCGAGTAATGCGCGGACAGTGACGTAGCGACCGGAGTTAGAGTGTACGCGAACGCGTGCGGTGGCGAGTAAAACTTTAGAGTTTGGCGCTACGGTTTTTGAGATCAAATGCGTTGCAATCTCATTGGTTTTCTTTTTGGTACTGGCGGGAATTGAGACAGAAACGGATTCAGTCTCGGTCGGCTTGACGAGGTTATCGAAATGTAACAACGAATGATGTCGCTTTTGACATTGTCGGCAAGCGTGAGAACTCGTACATTCTCTCACATTATGTTTGGTACTGAAACAATTCAGACAGCGCTTATTTTTTCTAATAAAGTCGGAACGTTGGGATGGAGTTTGCTTTAAAAACGCGGGGCACTGATAGAGCAAATGATTCTCTTTACACAGAGCACATGCAAACGGAACTGCGGAAGCAGAGTGCGACGCAAGTGATTTTTTCTTCGCGGGTTCCACAGATTTTTCTTTTGTCGATGGCAAGATCGCTTCTAAGGCGCGAATGCGCGATTCGAGAAATTGATCTAATTCACGATAACGAGGGTAATCCATGGGTGTCCCCTAGCTTGAGTTCCCAAGCTTTTCGCGACGATTTATCAAGCTTTTGAGCAACAAGAAAGACTAGCAAATCATCCCAATGTTCGACAGCTCGACCGAGATTTTTGAGAGCTTGAATTGACGCGTTAGTTTGATCGCGAAGGTTCCGAAGATCTTTGGAGGTTTCTGCGGTAAGTGACGGAAGATTTAATAGGCTCTGTAAATGAATCGTTATGATGCGACGTTTATTATCGTAACGAGAGACGAGAATATTCCACGCGACGTCGAAATTGTTATTGGTAATCGCGAGATGTTCGAGCGCGGTACTTGCATCCCCTTTTACACACGAGCATAAATAATGCATACGCTCAACATTAGATAAACTTGGTTCGTTATAAACCATTGACTTAAAACGATCGCGGAAATTCTCCCATTTGTCGAAGCTTCCGTCGAATGTAGGTAGGTTGATCCTCGGTAGATGCGATGTTGCACGGTATGAATCAGAAACGCCACTTACGTTACGTGAAGTTGCATTTGAAGTGTCAATCTCGTGGGCTTCAAGTACCTCAGCCATGAAGTCCGCAGCCTCGTAGTAAGCGTCCTCACAGGCGATGATACGATTCTCGGTGAAGTAGACATCGGTAGCTCTGATTTTGTCGTCGGCAAGAAGCTCTATTTTGTCATCCATCTCTTGGCATTGGGCAAACATCTCTTTCAAGGTCGAGAGACGTTGTCGGGTGACGGCTGTTGTCATCTTGGCTTGTCCGAGCTTCTTGAAATTAGGCAGCACTCGAAATATAGAATTCAAGAGTCGCCTTTGTGTGGCAAGAAGTTCCTCAACGGTCGACATGAAGATAATAATATCTCGATAATCGGAACGTTAAAGTCACAAACAGGTTTTTCTCCTTGGCAGCGATCCGGCTCGAAGGACCAGAATGTTTGTTGTTGATGGTTGCTGATACAACCTTGACGAAGGTTTGCACACTAAGGCGGAAGGACTTTCAAATAACGGCTCCAAATTATTGAGATAAAATATATGTAGTTTAATGTCAATGTTGGCGGTAGAGGCGAGCGGTATCACAGATTGCACTTACGATGCGGTTAAATGCACGCACTCTTGTCTTTGGTATTACGGAGACGACAACGGTATTTGAAACACGGTACTGAGACGAAGCACCGCGACGTAAACTCGTTCGCGGGCGACAGAGCTCGTAATTCGCTCTGAGTTCGAGGCGCACGCGGAGATGCACTCAGATGCACGCCGCACAGCCGGTACGGTCCTCGCGTGTAATGCAGGGCACCGATATCACGAAAAGGCGTAGGCGCGTTATCTCAAGGTGCACGTTACAATTGCCAAATTCGAACCGTCTCGATACACGTTGGAATGTCGACTCAGGCGATCATCGTCTTCTACCGACCCGAGCGTTGTTTACGCCGACGGATCGGGCCGGCTCGGCCTCGCTCGTCACGCGGAACGCTGAGCGTACGGTACGCGGGCGCAAGCGGAGCGCGCGCGAGATCGGGTTGAAAATTAAAATATTAAATTGAACGCTTATTCCTAAACACCTATATTTTGTTGCAATGACGCAATCCGGGCGTCCCTTACCTAAATTCTTTTGGTTGACGCAATCCGGGCGTTGTTATTTATATTCTATTGCGATGACGCAATCCGGGCGTCTAGTATTTAAGTTCTGTTCTTTTGCTGACGCAATCCGGGCATCGTAAGTTATGTTCTTTTGCTGACGCAATCCGGGCGTTTTTATTATTCGGTTGCGATGACGCAATCCGGGCGTCTAGTGGTTAAGTATTTTTATGATGTAATCCGGGTATTCAATGATTATTTTCCGTTACTGACGCAATATGAGTACCTGATGTTAAGTTCGGTTGCTGACGCAATCCAAGCGTCTAGTCTTTAATTATATTTATTTAATGATGCAATCCGGGTAACTTTAATTTATGTTTCTTTGACTGACGCAACCCGGGCGTTTAGGTGGATTCTTGCGCTGACGCAATCTGAGCGTCCTTAATTTTCTTTGATGACGCAATTCAGGCGTCTAGCAACGTATTCTATTACTAAGTTTAAATATGATGTAAGCATCTGCGTGATGTAATTTATTTTATGTTATATCCTTGTTTCTAAGTGTGAAAGTTATGTTAAATTTAATTAAGGTTTAGATATGAGCAGATAACGCGATTTCAAGGTTATGAGAATTGCGTCATTCTGCATAGCATTGCGCGGAAGCATAGCGCATGCGCTTAAGTAAATGAGGGGAGCCTAGCGTAGCTCTCTTGGTCTTTCCTCTGCGAACATTCGTGGCGACTGGACGTGTTTCGGGGCGTCCAACGAAGGAGAGAAAGTTCCCGCGGTGCGCGCGTTACAACGCATTACTGTAACGAGTACAAAATATATACTTTGTTATTGTTAATAATCACGGGTGTAATCAGTTTATTCTTGATAAACCCTGATCCTTCCTCACGCGAATTCTCAATCCGCGAACATAACGTCGGGACGTTGACCACACCAAAGGGGCGAGTCATCGGATCGAAGACGTCGGCGGATTCGGTAACTGCAGAGGAGAGGAAGACCCGGACCACAGAGAGCGGTACCGGGAAACCATCCTTCCACGTTAGGGTGAAACGTGGTGGCGACCGAACATTGTAGTGTGCGTAAGTACGCGATAATAAGAAAGCACGTGATCCGTCCGGTCACAAGAGCGCATTCTCCGAGCGCGCTTCTCTCGTGTTTGCGCGCCGTAGCGCCGCGTTCCGCTCAACGCGCTCATCGCGCCGAGAGTCGTGACACGCGCGCGCTTCGCGCTGCGAACGAAACGCCGCAATGGATGCAGAGTATTGAGCCCTGCCTTTGAAAATTGGTAGCGGTTATTCGGGACGATCGGGAGCGAGGCGCTTTTAGCGCTTACCGGTGGTAACCTATGCCGCGCGGCACCTTCGTGCGCGCTGAAGGGCCGGAGAGACACACTACCACATGTGAACCTCTCCGCGCCCGATGGTTTTTCAAAGACTTTCGCCACGGCTCTCGCAAAGCGAGAGAAGCTCCGTTCGCCCGACAATCTCATTGTGCATCCTCATTGTGCCGTAGCCCCCGTTAAAGGGGCGGCGGTCCGCGCGTGCTCGGACGCGCGGCCAGGCTGATCTTAGGGCCAATCCCGATCTCCTCCGTGCTCTGCTCTCACAGAAAGAGCGAGCCGAGGAACGGGCTAGACGCATACGGAATGTTTGAAAGCGTCGTGAACGCAAAGAAACGATTACCCTGAACGGTGGATCACTTGGCTCGTGGGTCGATGAAGAACGCAGCTAATTGCGCGTCAACTTGTGAACTGCAGGACACATGAACATCGACATTTCGAACGCACATTGCGGTCCACGGATACAATTCCCGGACCACGCCTGGCTGAGGGTCGTTTTAGTACCAACATACTGCTTGCGCCCTCGCGTGTACGGTGGCTACGGCGTCTTATATATCAGGCGATTCTATGTAGCCCCGACGCGCGTACGGGCGTACGAGCGATCGTTGGACGTTCGCCTAGCTGTGCGAGACCTCCTCGCACCGCGAGAGAGTCCGTCTCCCCTAGGCGTCGTCCGAAATGACAGGGAAGGATGACTGTGGTGAGCGTTAACTAGAGATACGCGCGCCGGCGAGAGGTGTCGCGCCGCCGCCCGGAGACGATACACTCAGAACTCGGAGAAGTAGGAGAGAGCGCGCGCCGTGCGCGTGCGAGCTGAAGCCCTTATTGCTCGTGGCTTCAGCCTCTTCTTCGATTTTCTGTGTCTCTCGGAGCTGCGCGTGGCGTCGATCGCACGATCGCACAGAGGGAGGACGCTGCCAGCAGCACGCAGATATCCCGGCCGACAACGCGGCCGGGCATGGCGTGTCTTCGCGTTGGCGCTCCTCCCCTGGTGGGGTGTATCGCGCGAGCCGACCGCGTGTCCGAGTCCACGAAAACTCTCGTTTGTCAAGGACCGGCACGCGTCGTCGTGTACTCGCGTCGAATGACCATCTCTGTTCTACCTCGGCGTCCTGCCCCTCTTGCGCTCGACGACGACGACGACGATCGACGACTCGCTCGAGAGAGATCTCGAGCGTAGTTTCGTCTCGTCGTCTCGCGTGCGACATATTTTTTCTAACTATTTGACGACCTCAGAGCAGGCGAGATTACCCGCTGAATTTAAGCATATTATTAAGCGGAGGAAAAGAAACTAACTAGGATTTCCTTAGTAGCGGCGAGCGAACAGGAAAGAGCCCAGCACCGAATCCCGCGGTTCCGCCGCAGGGAAATGTGGTGTTTGGGAGGGTCCGCTTATCCCGAGGTGTCGCGTCGCGTCCAAGTCCATCTTGAATGGGGCCACTTACCCGCAGAGGGTGCCAGGCCCGTAGCGACCGATGCGCGTCTCGGGAGGATCTCTCCTTAGAGTCGGGTTGCTTGAGAGTGCAGCTCTAAGTGGGTGGTAAACTCCATCTAAGGCTAAATACGACCACGAGACCGATAGCGAACAAGTACCGTGAGGGAAAGTTGAAAAGAACTTTGAAGAGAGAGTTCAAGAGTACGTGAAACCGTTCAGGGGTAAACCTAAGAAACCCAAAAGATCGAACGGGGAGATTCATCGTCAGCGACGCTGGCTTCGCGTCGGTGGGCGATGTCCCGCGGGGCCTCGCGGCTCGCGCGCGGGCACGCCTGCCGTGCGTCGATGTCCGGCGTTCGTCGTCGTGCACTTCTCCCCTAGTAGAACGTCGCGACCCGCTGGGTGTCGGTCTACGGCCCGGGTGCGGTGACTGACGCGTCGCCGGTAAAACGGCACGCGTCAAACCCTCGGTAGCCCGGCCGGCTGCCCGGCGGTACACGCAAGGTATCAGGCCGCAACTCACACAAGTGATTGCGTCGAGGCCGTCGCAAGCGCGCGCCACGGTACACGGAGGTTTACGGACCTAGCGCCGTCACCGGTCCTGGCCCGCTGTTGGTCGTACGGTTAACCTTCGACAGGCCTGCTAACGTCCCCCGGGGCATTCGTGTCCCGCGGGGACCGATACCGGTCGGCGACGCTACTGCTTTGGGTACTCTTAGGACCCGTCTTGAAACACGGACCAAGGAGTCTAACATGTACGCGAGTCATTGGGACTAGCGATACCTAAAGGCGTAATGAAAGTGAAGGTCGGCCCTGGTTGTCGACCGAGGGAGGATGGGCCGCGTTGCGATGCGGCTCCGCACTCCCGGGGCGTCTCGTTCTCATTGCGAGAAGACGCGCACCCAGAGCGTACACGTTGGGACCCGAAAGATGGTGAACTATGCCTGGTCAGGACAAAGTCAGGGGAAACCCTGATGGAGGTCCGTAGCGATTCTGACGTGCAAATCGATCGTCGGAACTGGGTATAGGGGCGAAAGACTAATCGAACCATCTAGTAGCTGGTTCCCTCCGAAGTTTCCCTCAGGATAGCTGGCACTCGGCCGTTCCGCACGGAACGCGAGCGAGTCTCATCTGGTAAAGCGAATGATTAGAGGCCTTGGGGCCGAAACGACCTCAACCTATTCTCAAACTTTAAATGGGTGAGATCTCTGGCTTTCTTGAACTATGAAGCCACGAGCATCTCGGATCAGAGTGCCAAGTGGGCCATTTTTGGTAAGCAGAACTGGCGCTGTGGGATGAACCAAACGCAGAGTTAAGGCGCCCAACTCGACGCTCATGGGACACCATGAAAGGCGTTGGTTGCTTAAGACAGCAGGACGGTGGCCATGGAAGTCGGAATCCGCTAAGGAGTGTGTAACAACTCACCTGCCGAAGCAACTAGCCCTGAAAATGGATGGCGCTGAAGCGTCGAGCCTATACTCTGCCGTCAGCGGCAAGTGGGGCGGCCGTGCGTGTCTCGTGCACGTACGCGTCGCCACGAAGCCCTGACGAGTAGGAGGGTCGCGGCGGTGTGCGCAGAAGGGTCTGGGCGCGAGCCTGCCTGGAGCCGCCGTCGGTGCAGATCTTGGTGGTAGTAGCAAATACTCCAGCGAGGCCCTGGAGGACTGACGTGGAGAAGGGTTTCGTGTGAACAGCCGTTGCACACGAGTCAGTCGATCCTAAGCCCTAGGAGAAATCCTATGTCAATGACGGCGTACATATACTCTAGTGTTCTTGAACACGCAAAGAGGCGCAAGCGAGCACGCCGGAGGTGCGTGCGTGTGTGTTGCGACCGAGAGGTCCACCACTGCACCACCGCCTCTCGGAAGGTGCGGCTTCGCTAAAAGCGAGCGAGAGAGACACACGCCCGTCGGGCGAAAGGGAATCCGGTTCCTATTCCGGAACCCGGCAGCGGAACCGCATACAATTCGGGCCCTCGTAAGAGTGTTCGTCGGGGTAACCCAAAATGACCTGGAGACGCCGTCGGGAGATCCGGGAAGAGTTTTCTTTTCTGTATAAGCGTTCGAGTTCCCTGGAAACCTCTAGCAGGGAGATAGGGTTTGGAACGCGAAGAGCACCGCAGTTGCGGCGGTGTCCGGATCTTCCCCTCGGACCTTGAAAATCCAGGAGAGGGCCACGTGGAGGTGTCGCGCCGGTTCGTACCCATATCCGCAGCAGGTCTCCAAGGTAAAGAGCCTCTAGTCGATAGACTAATGTAGGTAAGGGAAGTCGGCAAATTGGATCCGTAACTTCGGAATAAGGATTGGCTCTGAGGAGCGGGGCGTGTCGGGCTTGGTCGGGAAGCGGGTTTGGCTGACGTGCCGGGCCTGGGCGAGGTGAACGCTCGGTGTTCTCGCAGCCGGTTCCGGATCCGAGCTCGATCCCGTGCCTTGGCCTCCCGCGGATCTTCCTTGCTGCGAGGCTTCCGTGGCGGCGCGAGCCGTCGTGGTCGTCCTCTTCGGCCGCCATTCAACGCTCAGCTCAGAACTGGCACGGACTAGGGGAATCCGACTGTCTAATTAAAACAAAGCATTGCGATGGCCCTCGCGGGTGTTGACGCAATGTGATTTCTGCCCAGTGCTCTGAATGTCAACGTGAAGAAATTCAAGCAAGCGCGGGTAAACGGCGGGAGTAACTATGACTCTCTTAATGCCATCATCCATATTGGTTAGAATTTACAATCTACTAATGTGGTGCGAGGGCCTACCGAGGAGCTTACTTGAATCGAGAACGATCTTTCTACCCAAGAAGGCGGAGGCAAGGGAGCCGGGCGAATTTCGACCAATAACGATTCCGTCAGCCTTAACAAGGGGGCTGCACAAGATTCTGGCCATGAGATAAGAACAAGCAGCCAACATAGATGAGAGACAGAGAGCATTCCGAGCCACTGACGGATGTGCGGACAATACACTCCTCTTGGACACCCTACTCCGATATCATCGCAGGGAATTTAAGCCACTGTATATAGCGTCATTAGATGTCAGCAAGGCGTTTGACACTATCTCCCACCCAGCAATCATCACCACGCTGACTAACATTGGAGTACCCCCACCGATGGTTAGGTACCTCGAAAGGATATACAATGGAGCCACAACGAGGATCGAAGGAGATGGATGGACATCGAGACCCATTCATCCAACAAGAGGAGTCAGACAAGGGGACCCACTATCACCAGTAGTCTTCAACATTGTGACGCACAGACTGCTTCAACAACTACCCAAGGAGGTGGGTGCGCGACTAGGAGACGCCCCAATAAATGCCGCGGCCTTTGCTGACGATCTTCTTCTCTTCGCGTCTACTAGGATGGGTCTACAGAAAATGATAGACCATGTTACGCAATACTTGAGAGAGTGTGGAATGTCGGTCAACGTACAAAAGAGCCTGACAGTCTCTATCATAGCATCGGGACATGAAAAGAAGTCAGCAGTCGATGTGGGGGCAGTCTTTAGGTGTGATAACGTGCCGCTGCCTACTCTAGGAAGATCCGATAGATGGCGCTATCTGGGGGTTATCTTCACTCCAGAAGGCAGAACCCTGTGCCGACCAGCCGATATAGTGGGACCCTTGCTAGACAAGCTGTCGAAAGCGCCACTTAAGCCACAGCAGCGGATATTCGCACTAAAGACGATAGTCATCCCACGACTGTACCACCAGTTGGCATTGGGTGCGGTTACCATAGGAGCGCTGAACAAAACCGACAGGATAATAAGATCCGCTGTAAGGAGGTGGTTAGCCCTGCCACACGATGTGCCCAACGCCTACTTTCACGCACAGGTCAAAGACGGAGGGCTAGGAATACCGGCCGTTGAGATGGACGGCCCCACTGCAGCGACTGAATAGGCTTCAATCCGCCATGAAGTCCCTAGGACAACAAGGACTTTTCAACCGGTTTGCGGAAAGTGAGATTAGTAAATGTAGAAAGCGACTCACAGACCACGGAAACACCCGAAATCGTTGCAGAAAGGTGGGCAACAAAGCTACACCAGTCAGTGGATGGAAGCGGCCTGAAGGAGTCTGCAGGCACACCACACCAACATCAATGGGTTGCCGATGGAAGCAGGCTCCTCTCAGGGAAGGACTACATTAGCTGTAACCGAATGAGGATTGGGGCTGTACCAACCAAGTCCCGTACCACTAGAGGGAGAACCGAGGACCGGAGATGTCGGGCAGGATGTATGGCACAGGAGACGTTAAATCATGTACTCCAGCACTGCCACAGGACACATGCGGCAAGAATCAAGCGGCACAACGCTGTAGTTGCCTACATAACTAGGAAAATGCCCAACAACGAATATCAGGTTCTCGTGGAACCCCACTACAGGACAGCTGATGGACTGAGGAAGCCGGATTTGGTCGCGATAATGGGGCAGACAGCGGTAGTGGTGGATGCCCAGGTTGTGAGCGAACAAACCAACCTAGACGCTGCTCACAGAAGGAAGTCCGCCTACTACAACACGCCGGCAATCATGGATGCCATTAAGAGGGAGCACGGCGTCCGAAGAGTTGAAACCACTTCGGCAACATTGTCGTGGAGGGGCGTTTGGAGTCCTGAATCGGCAAGGGAGCTGAGAAACTTCGGATTCATCAGGTCCAGCGATCTTAAAATCGTTGCAACAAGGGTCCTGATCGGAGACATAGCGGGGTTCAGGCTGTTCAGCACGACGATTTCGGTGGACTATCGCGCGGACGTGGGATAAGGGATTATATTGGTCTTTGACGGATTGACCGTCAGACCTTTGGCCTTACTTTTGGACGAATTTTCAGAGCATCGTTCATTCGATCCCTTAGTATGTTTAGAAAGGATCCCATAATCACTATAGCTATGTCATCCGCATAGCCACAGGTCAGGAAACTCTTCTCTTGCAGCTCTATTAGGAGGTCGTTAACGACAAGGCACCAAAATAGGGGGGATAAGACCCCTCCCTGTGGGCATCCTTTGCCTGGTTTGCCACTTATAACAGTGTCGTCGTGCATGACCATTAGGTTCCTCCCCGCCAACATGTCCTCTATCCAGTCCACCAGCGGTTCCGGGACCCCCCCCCCCCAATCGGCAGGAGGCCGTCAGGCTGGCCAACGTGGCGGCGGCGAGCGTTGTGCGCGCCATCCGGACGCTGGGCCTGAAAGTGGCCCCCCACAAAACGCAGGCGACCATGTATTATGATCGCATTGCGGGGGGGTCACCGCCAGGAGGGCTCAGCGTCCGGGTGGAGGGGACGGAGGTCCCGATCACTCCCCACCTCCTATACCTGGGGGTTTGGATCGACCGGAAACGGAGTTTCGGCGAGCACGTTGCCCACGTGGTCCCGAGAGCGAGGGCAGTGGCCAATAGCTTGGCTAGGCTACTGCCAAACATTGGCGGGGCCAGCGGGAGCGTGCGTCGCCTCTACGTGGCAACGGTCCACTCGGTGCTGCTGTACGCAGCACCGGTGTGGGAGGAGAAGGTGGGCAGCAATGCCCGCCTTGGTGGGCAGCTGGCGGCGGTCCAAAGGCTTATAGCCAACAGAGCCTACCGGACCGTGTCACACGTGGGGGCGACTACCCTCGCCGGAATCCCCCCGATTCACCTGGTCGCCAGGTCACGTACACGCGGGTACACGCGGACCAAGGCGATCAGGAACGAGGGGGGTGTCATCACGGCGAGGGTCAAGAGGGCGCTGAAGCTCCAGGCCAAAGCGACCCTCCTGCGAGAATGAGAGGAATTCCTCGAGAACCCCCAGTTGTGGGGCAGGAGGGTCAGGGAGGCCATCCGGCCGTTCCTTGGGGAGTGGGTGGAGCGTAAGGGGAGAGGCCTTACGTTCCACACGGCGCAGGTGATCACCGGACATGGGTGCTTCGGGGATTACCTGTGTCGGATCGGGAAAGAGCGCACCACGCGCTGCCACCACTGCCCGGAGGAGGCAGACACGGCGCAGCATACGCTGGAGTTTTGCCCAGCGTGGGAGGAGCAGCGCCGTGTCCTCCGGGCAAGTGTAGGAGACGACCTCGCCCTCCCGACCATCATCGCCGCGGCGGTGACCGGGGGAGAGGAGGGCGAGGTCAAATGGAGGGCGTTCGTCTCCTTCTGCGGCGCAGTCATGTCGCAGAAGGAGGCAGCCGAACGCGTCAGGAAGGGGGAAGCACCACCCCCCTCCAGCGACAGCAACTGGAGCGACGGGGTGGATCCGGGCCGCAGACCGCCGCCGCCACCACGGCGGCGGCGTTATTTTTTACGACGGCGCAGGCCCAGGAGCGGCCTCCCCGTCGCGATTCCGGTTTCGGGGGGGGGGGAAGGGGACAGCACATGACAGTGCCGGGGGGGAGAAGGGCACAGTTAGTGCGCACAGGAGGTATCTTCTCCCCCCTTCGCCCCCCCTCGGAACGTGAGGAAACCGTTGCCGTCGGCGACGCCGGCCAACGGCCGTACGTACGGGTCCCCCCCCAAAAAACTAAAGGGGGGACCGCGGGGGTGGAGCGGGCGTGCGGGCGGGGTTTACCGCACGCCCGCAGCATAACCCACCCCTGCTAGAGGGGCGGCGGTCTGGGTGGATGTCCCCCCATTCCGCCGCGGTGGTCTCAGGAGGCGGCTCCAAAGAGCCGGGGGAGACGCCGGTCGGCGTCTCCCGGGTTGACGCCCAAGTCTGGGCCTGGCGCTGGGGGGCCCCGGAAGAATCAGTGCGTTTCCCGGGGCTCCCCATGACAACGAGCGCCGTGAGGGACATCCGCAGGAGTTTTAGTGGGCAGGGTATGCATGCAGTATCGTGAGCAATGTGCATGCTATACAATCCCACACTCCCCCCGCTTATGCCTCTCCCCGGAGGCCGGGGGGGTCTTCCCCGAAAGGGGCTACTGGGTAAACCTGGGACTTTTAGCCCCAAGGATCCCAGTAGTTGAAGATTTCTCCTGCGACAAAAAAAAAAAGGTTCCGGGACCTCATGTCTGATCAATGCTTCTTTGATAGCTATGGTCGAGGTGCTATCAAAAGCCCCTTCGATATCCAAAAAGGTCCCAATAGCGTATCCTTTCGCCTCTAGCTGTGTCTCTGTTTTGCCCGTCAGGTGGTGTAGAGCGGTCTCAGTAGACCTGCTTTCCCTGTAGGCATACTGAGCATTAGCTAGGGGATGGTCCCTTAGAGGTCCATCTTTAAGAAACCTATCAACCCATCTTTCTAGGGTCTTCAGAAGAAAGGATGTTAGGCTGATAGGTCTGTAGTCCTTAGCCATGATATGTCCATTCCTACCGGGCTTATAGGACGAATCGTCATCGATCCACGATGTAACGCGTTGCGCGGTATACGCAATTAGGAAACGCGTGCGCGGTTTGCAACCGCGAGGTCGGAATAATAGGCGCGACAACCGGGTGATTCCGGGCGAGCTCGGGTCGAGCCCGAGGGTTGTTTGTGCTCGCGCCAGGGCCGTTTGCTGTCGCGACAGCGCCCATTATACCGACTTTACCTGATTTTATTTAATCTTAAACAGAGCAAAAAAATTACTTTTGGAAGAAAAAAATAGCAAAAAATTAGCAAATAATTTTAGATATAATTTATTGTGTTCTGATAATTTTGCTCAGATAGCTTAATATACCTGTATTTATCTCCTATCGGTCGTCAGGCCGAATCGGTTCAGGGTCCTCCTCAGTCAGCGTTCCTCTCTAGGTCGCGTCGGTTCTCGGTAGAGAGACTGGCCGCGCAGTCAGCTGTTATGCTGACTCGCGGTTTTACATCTTTAGCTCGCGATTTCTTATAATCTTACAAGACACCATAATAAGTAATATTATCAAATAACGTCACGAGTTCGGGTTGCAACAGGGCGTTCAAAGATGTAATGCGCCAGAACGGTCCCCTTTCGCAGCACCGCCACCTCCTTTACGACAAATTTCATTCCGACGAGAAAACCTTGCAGGTCCACGAACGTTGGTACGGACATGAAATTTCTCTCTCTTCGATGCGTTACTCGAGAAGAATGACGCGCAAATATGCAAACATCTCGCGACACTTTTGATTTATATCCTGCTCCCCTTCCCCCTCTCTTTATTGTATCAGGAAAAAAATTTTTCGACGCCGCGAACGTTCAGACAATTTTGCGCACCACGTTGGTCAACGGGTTGTACTGAATGACGCGATTGTGTATGATGAGACAGTACGCTGATGTATTCGGCGGTACATTCTCCATGCAATCGAATTCTATTCTAGTATTCACGGTGGCATTTTTGACGGATTCGTTTTGTCGAGAGCAATCGATGACCACTATTGGAGCGTAATGTAGAAAATTCGGGACATCGAGACACGGCTGCACATGCTCGCGTCCGTAATACGCTCTACTGAAACGCGCGTACATATCGTACAGAATCGGCTATCTGTGTTTATCAAAGTCCAAATTCATATCGTCGTACTGATAGAATTCAGAGTTTAGATAGAGTTTCACGTTGGTCAATTTGCAATGATCGAACGTTGTTATTTCTCTGGTCATAACGTTCTTCCGGACAGTCTGCAGAGCAAAGATGACGTATCGCGGTTTTTCGAGCTGAGTCGCGGTCTTGATGGCCCACGAGTGCTTGGTCGTGTTTTGCAACAGGTTGATACTCGTACAGATCCCACGAACCCAAACTCATACTCAGATATCGTCCGTTTTCCAAGGCGCGCAGCATCGACAGTTTGTTGATCTTGCTCAGCAACATGTGAGGCATTCGCCATTGTATCTTGAGTACGTTGATAGCAGGATTCAATGTAGGATTTCCTACCAGGGAATTGTTATCGTTGCGCGATCGTATCAAGATCAATTCGTGACGCGCGTTGATCACCACGCGTTTGTAATCCTCGCAAAATCCCAGTAACATACTGAGCGGTACGTGAAAAGTAAAGTTTCTTCGCGTAGAAGTGATGTCCGCGTTATTGAGCATATCCCAGCCGGCGTTTTTCAGAATCGTACTCGCGCCCAAAGACAGCAACGCGTAATTCTTGAGCGTTGTTGTTATTCCTACGTTTCTGTTGCGATCAATCTCCACACCGTCGAGTTCGTATCGAATCTCATCGAACAAGAATGCGACGGCATTATTCGCCAATACCACGTTATCGGGTTCGCCGTCTACTCTGTTCACCGTCAATATTCCTTCTACATAGAGAAAACTTTCGCACGGCAACGTATACAGATCTTGCTGTTTTAGGGAGAGGTGCACTTGGACACAGTACATTTGGACACCGTTCAATTGGACACGGTCATTTGGACACGATCTATTGGGCACCGTTCGTTTGGACACCGTTCATTTGGACACCGTTTATATGGACACCGTTCATTTGGACACGAAAATAGGCGACTTGTGCACTTGGACACGAAAATGAGCGACCTGTGCACTTGTACACGAGAATGCGCAGCCTGTGCAGTTGGACACGAGAATACGCGACCTGTTCACTTGGACACGAAAATGCGCGACCTGTTCACTTGAACACGAAAATGCGCGGCCTGTGCAGTTGGACACGAAAATGAACGACCTGTGCACTTGGACACGAGAATGCGCGACCTGTTCACTTGGACACGAAAATGCGCGGCCTGTGCAGTTGGACACGAGATATTAAGCGAGGTCCACCCTGCCTACCGGCGGAGGGGGTGCGGGAGGGGGGCCGAAGGCCCCCCTTGCACCCCCCCGCGTGTGTGTGTGTGTGTGTGTGTGTACACCATGTGATTGCGACATATTTATCATCGAAAGTTATTTCGCATTTTTGTGTCCAAGTGAACAGGTCGCGCATTTTCGTGTCCAACTGCACAGGCCGCGCATTTTCGTGTCCAAGTGAACAGGTCGCGCATTCTCGTGTCCAAGTGCACAGGTCGGTCATTTTCGTGTCCAAGTGCACAAGTCGCGTATTCTCGTGTCCAACTGCACAGGCCGCGCATTTTCGTGTCCAAGTGAACAGGTCGCGAATTCTCGTGTCCAAGTGAACAAGTCGCGTATTCTCGTGTCCAACTGCACAGGCCGTGCATTTTCGTGTCCAAGTGAACAGGTCGCGTATTCTCGTGTCCAAGTGCACAGGTCGCGTATTTTCGTGTCCAAATGAACGGTGTCCATATAAACGGTGTCCAAATGAACGGTGTTCAAACGAACGGTGTCGAATAGATCGTGTCCAAATGACCGTGTCCAAATAAACTGTGTCCAAATGTACCGTGTCCAAGTGCAGGCCTCTCCTGTTTTATAGGTATTCGTATCTCATCGCTATACTCGAACGTTGTGTTGGCGTACGCGTTGTACGTGTGAGTCTCGATCTTGACGATGCGATCGTCAAAGACCGGCTCGCTTCCGATGTTAAAGATATCGGTCAAGTTTCCTCAGATATTTCGCACCGCGAATCCCAAAGATTGTAAGAATTCAACGTTAGACGCTGTGAGCTTCTTTCTCGTCTTTTTAGCGTAGCCTAACGCTGGTGATGGCGATGATCGAACGATATCGTCGACCGCTACCGTAGTGTAAATAGTGTTATCTCTCGTGTGCTCCGAGTCGTTCAACACGAGCATCTCATATATGTCGCGCACACTCACGCGCGTTATCGCTGTCGCCGTCGTACGTGCAATCTGACGGTGATCTCTTCGCCTTGAAAATCGAGCAATCGTCCGTCCTAATCCACGATGCGTACCGTTAGATCCGTAATGCTCCGTGCGATGATCGGCAGGTAAATGATCTGCGCCGGTGCATCCGATATATTATATCCTGGTGGCACGCTCGGAGAAAATTCGTGTATCGTGTGAACGGGTTTGCCGTTGCTGTACGCACCCGCGGTTACGTTACACTCTACGCGGATAATGTTTATATTGATGATATTAATCGGTAGGTCCGATCGGTGCCATTTTCCAGGCTGCAATATACGCTTTGACGAGAATCCCAGCAGCGATCCAATATTGTTTGGTTTGCTAAAGTTTACTCTGAAAGCGCAATTGATCTCGCTTTTCATCGTGTTGTAATTAGAACGGAGCACTATCGGATATTTTACAGCCTCATCGTCCTCGTACTCCGCATTGTCGTCATCGTCATCGTCACCGTTCGCGCGAGCGGTCTCCTCTGGCGCGATATCCGCGACCGATGTACGATTATTGCTGATAGAAGGAGCTACGCGTCGGCCGCGTCGCGGGCGTTTCCGTGAAACAGCGCGTTTCAAAAACTCGTGTATTGCTCCTATCTCGTACGATCCCTCGGGTATCGTAATTTCCGTGTCATCCTCGTCGAAGTAAAATTTATTATTCGAAGAATTCACGTCCGGTATTGTGTGATAAGTCTCAAAAACCGTTAGACCGAGCTCGTAGTCACCGTCGCTCAAATCTACGGCGGGAAAGTAGGGCACCGCAAGGATGCTGCTTTTCCCAGTCAGCGTGAATGTCATAGACACATAAACCGTTCGACTAACACTGAGTCTCCACGGCGCACCGTCAGGCTTTAAATTCACGCCGATCGTCGTCGATCGTCAGGATAAATCGCAGGCACGATTGTACGCAGATGTTCTGATCGTAAGTCTGAACGGGCGTGCGATTGTACTCTATCTTCGTCGAAATATCGCACCAACTCTTTCGGCGGTCGAAGATTACCGAAACTGTCGAAATACATCGCGCGGTTTCCCCTCTTTGCGTACGCTACCCAGTGAGTACCCGCTGCATCGTCCACATTTACAATACCGCTCTTGTTTCGGCGTGTCTCGCGGATCGGTAACGAGTCACGCATGAAAACACCCCTGAAGAACGGTACGCGCATGTGTTTCGCCAGTCGATTCAATTGTAAGATAGTCGTAATACCCGTAGGCATTTTTAACGTCTCTTTGACTTTTTTTTTATTTTCTCTCTTCTTCTTCGACGCAACTCCCCGCCCACGTTTGTACGGAGCGAGAAAAAGTCCGCGGCCTTCCATGGCGCAATTGTGACGTTGCATCTCTTCCAGCTGATGTCGCGTGGCCTTGTCAGCGTTCACGGCCGTTGCGACCCCGGCCGCCCCGCCGGCCAGAGAACCGAGAACTCCCAGCAGCGGTAGAAGCGGCAATACGCCGCCTCGTTTCGCCGCCGGAAGTATCCGTTTTTTCGACGCTCTCCTCTTCTTTTCACGGTTCGCAAACCCATTCCTAGCTTCGTCTTTGCTTTCATAGCAGCCCAGACGGCTGTAGCAACAGCTCTCTCTCCGAGAGTCGAATCTCCCGCGATGACACGTTCTAGCGCCTTGTCGGCGAGTACCTTGTCCGCCGCGTGTCTGTCGGTGAGATCTTTGTTACGCGAATACGCTATGTCGTGCTCGCGACACGCCGCGTCTAATGGATTAATACCTTGATCGCCTCTGGCTAATCGCTCCTTCAGCCGAGTGCCCGGACCGCAAAACTGATAGCCGGGAATGTGCAATTCGCTCGGAAGTGAGCTTATCGCGCGGTTGAACAGACCTTTGCCTATTTTTTTCGCTGACATTCGCCGCAATTCTTTATCAACGGTGCCGGACCGTCGATGTGCCTTCGATGATGCGGTAAATTATAATGTTCTAAGCACCGACGATCAGTGTCTTGCATGGGCAGCCTGAAGTCCGGCCCACATAAATCCTCGTCTGTGAGCCCGCGAATCCCGTGCTTAAAACGCGTTTGCCCCGCATAGACCAATTCGCGCAACCTGCTGAAATTATCGGCTAAGCCCGCGCAGCCCGCCGAATTTAACGTATTGTATATTACTATACCGAAGTTTCTGCAGTAGCTACTAGCAGGAAGAAACATAATTTTTCAATTTAATATTAAATAAACTATTTATGAAATAATTAAATATATCATTATTACTTGTTTAATATTCTTATTTGCATTATTACTTGTTTAACATTTTAAATTAATAAATGAAAAATTTTAAAGAATATCTCATTTGTATTAAATTCAAAAAAAATAATTATATATATAATTGAATTTTTAATAATTTTTTAATTATAATTATGTCAACATAACATTTTCTACTTAATTCTAAGTAACAAAAATTAGTAAATTATGAAATAATAACTTTGATACACTTAAAAAGAATAATTACAAATTTAAATAATCAAATGATTCATATTAAAGAACAGCCTAACGGTATAAATTTAAACAAAAACACCGAATTATTGGATGATGTCTATTTTCATATTTTGAACCTTTTATCTTAATCGTTTGTTAATAACAATGACGACTGGTTACTGTGCCCTTGCGATGCGAATACTTCCACAGTCAGCGTTAATTTCTCGCGGCGAACACACGCTTTTATAAGATGGAGAGAATTTGTTCTTGGTTCTGTCATTTTGACGGCTTATGTGAGTCCTCTTTTCGCTTCAATCCAATGGTTAAAAAGTTTTTACTTCATTCTTACGGGATTCTCAAATAATAATAATCTTTTATATTTAGTTGCCACTAAGTTGTTCTGCGACAGAGAAGAGTTTCCAATACATTATTTTAACACACACTTGGTCTTTATGGACACACATGAGTCGCGAAACAAAGAATGCAGCCGAATTTGTTTGTAATTTTGACTAATTTGCGACGATGTTACTCTCCGACTTCATTTTGACTATCTGTCCATATTCATGGGTGAGAACTACTTCGACGTTAATTGTACTATACAATCGATACGAGATTGTCTAAAGTGTTTATTCTTTTTTTAATGGTTTTGAAGAAGGCCAAGTAAGGCCCGAAACGTAAACGTGATTGTATCTGATTGAATTATTAAAGGTAATTTCAACATTCTTTAACTGCTCGAATATTGGCCGTTTTTTATTTATTTAGTTAAATAATCAAATTTTTATATTGCTTTTCAAAAATAGAAGTACATTTACTAAGTCTGGATTCAGTTGACTCCGTCTACGGTTCAAAGTGAATCCAGCAGCACTGAAATTTCTTTCACTTGCTGCACTTGAAGCTGGAATGCATAAGATTTTTTTCGCAACCTGTGAAAGTCTTGGAAATATATCCTCTTTCTCTTTCCACCAATTAATAATTTTACAATCTAAAGCGCATTTCAAAGCTTTATATATTTCGATTTCATTTTCATTACTATCCGCTGTATCCTCATTGTTTGAAAAATCTGCCTACTTTGAAAATTTCTGTATTTTAGCGCGTGGCTCGTTAAAATATACAGAGGCTTAACTTTCTATTGGAGTATTTGGTGGTAATAAACGTTTTAATTCAATCATTACCTCAACCCGCTCATCTTCATTTAACATTTTAAGATGTCTAAATGGAGGCCACAGAAACGTTGCAATTTTGTGATATATGTGAATAAAATTTTTTTTTTTTGTAAAGTCTAATGCCCTGCATCGCAAATCTTTTATTTCGTTTTTTTCATTGGCTATCTTTGTTTCTAGATGTTCTAATAATTTTAATTTTCATGGCAAAAAAAAATGTAGTGTTGGGACATTTTCAGTCTCCATTTCCTTGCTTGCTTCTTTGAATGGCTGAAATGAGAAGTAATGTAAAAAATAATTATTGAACACTACACGGAAAAAATGCTGTTCAATTAAAAAAATGAAGTTGGTTCAATTGAACGTCGACGTCATGGGCTGCCACAAACATAAATAGTTCATTCAATTTATTGTATTTGTTATTAATTTTAATTTTAAGTATGTATATTAAAAGGACAAAATATAAATATCAATTAGTGACATATAATATTGTATTAAACATATATCAGATTGTGAGAACGCTGCTAAGTTAAAAATTGAATTATATTGTAATCATAAGATATCTGATTATTGGAATGACAAAAATATATTATTTGAAAAATATACTATTGGAATTTAACAAAATATACTATTAAGTTTTATAATGTGAACATTAATAATTAAATATTTTTTTAAAAATATTACAACACATCTTTCAGTATTTCTTTACGAAAATGATATACATATGTATATTGTGGCCGCTTGCCACTGTTTGTTCAGGCGTCGCGTGCCCTCCGCAGGGTAGGAGACGCCGCAGCGTGTGTAGGAGCGTCGAGTGAACTTGAGGCACTGTATATAATAAATAGATGATTTATTCTAATTTATCTATATACAGTTGTTGTAGTGTCAGTGTGCTGAAGGTGGCCCTGAAAAGGGCCGTTTGGGCTCTCCTTGTGCGGTGGCCCTGAAAAGGGCCGATTGTTTCTTCGCGCTACTGCGCTATTCGCTCGCGCCAGATGATGGCGGGGAGCGTCTGTGTCCGCCGCCAGAGGCCGGACTTCCTCCAGGCAGGCGGTGTCCCGGGTGGCGTGAAGGACTGCTCAGGCTCCTCTGTCTGCGTGCCTTGTGACACGAGCGGTGGAGGCTCGTCTGCCTGTAGCTCCTGCGACGATGTGACCTCCCACTCCTGGTCGGTCTGCACCTCTCTCGAGTCGCGGCGAGGCTGGTGTTGTACGCCTCGATGAACTCTGGCCACAGAGGTGGTCTGCGTCCCCTGATGCGTTCGCTCCACAGGTGATGGTGGCAGAGGTGTGAGTAGAGAGGGCCGCGTCTTCTCCGCTGGTGATAGTGGTAGCGGCGACAGGAGTGAAGGCACGTCCCAGGATAGCCGAGGTGAGGTGTAGCGCCGAACCCTCACGTCCCACGTGAGAAGCACCTGCCGTGGAGGACGAGTCCGTCGTACCGGCGAGAGGTCGAGCGGGATGAGCTGCCACGGTGTGCCTGGTCGCTGGTCCAGGGGCCGCTGCGTAGATCTCGGTGGCGGCAATAGGCGTGACGCAGCTCGTCTCGGCGGTGGTCGAAGCTTCTTCGGCGGCAAGACGACGGCAAGGTTACAATTGCAAAACCCCTTCTTCTACTATCAGGCACTGAGCTTGGATAGCAGTCGAAAAGCTGTCTAGGCCCTCGCCGCACGGCCTTATATATCCTTCGTGGTTGAATTTTAAATACGAGTAAATATGCCATCTGTTGGCGGCACTCTCGTATAGATTCGCGGGCCGCACGTTGGGCCCACGCGCGTGGCGCGCGATCGGTGAGCGCGCGCGCGGCGCGCGTACCGCCGGGGCCGTTCCGCTGGCCCGGTGGTATATGTACGGCCGGAGCCGTTACTCCGATTGCTCGGAAAATTGTGTGTGTGGTCGGAAGACCGCCACAGGACCCCCCTGGTTGAGGGTGAGCCCGGTTAGGCGAGGTTGAATCGTACCGGTGGCCTTGATGTCCTCCCGGCTCTGGTTTTTGTCTCCGCAGTTGGTTGGTCCTTCTGCTCTTTTCTGCTCTCGTCCTCCGAGGCTGCTTGGCTGTGGTCGTCCTCCTCCAAGGTGTATGCCGGTTTGATTCGATCTATTGAGACATTAATAGTTCTACCATTAATTTTTAGCTTGAATGTTTTTTCGCCTCTGTTTACCACCTCGTATGGACCGTCATATGGAGGTTGTAAAGCTCCCGTTGGCGCATCATGCCTCAGGAATACTCTTGGAGTTGTTTGTATGTTCTTGAAAACAAATGTGGACCTCTGTCCATGGCGTTTGATTTTCGGACTTAGTTGATTCATGTTCTGTTTTAATCTTGTTACTAGGTCCTCTGTGTCTGATCTGCTTGTTGTCTCTTGAGTGTTTAGGAATTGTCCTGGTAGACGGATTGATTCTCCAAACACTAGTTCGGCTGGAGTTGCGTTCAGGTCCTCCTTCCAAGCTGCTCTGATGCCCATTAGTACCACTGGTAATACCTCGGTCCAGTGTGTGGTTTCGTGGCACTTTATAGCGGCTTTCATTTGTCGATGGAATCTCTCCACCATCCCGTTAGCTGCCGGGTGATATGCTGTAGTTCGGATGTGATTGGACCCAGTCAAGCGCGTTAGTCTTCGAAAGAGGTCTGCTTTAAACTGGCGTCCTTGGTCTGTTGTTATCCGCGTTGGAGTGCCATATCTGGCTATCCACTCTTTGAATATGTGTTCAGCTATTGTTTCTGCTGTTATATCGGGCACGGGAATTGCTTCTGGCCAACGTGTGAATCGGTCGATGATGGTTAGGCAGTACTTATATTCCTTTGATGTTGGAAGTGGCCCCACCAGGTCGACGTGTATGTGTTCGAATCTCCTCGTCGGAGTTCTGAAGTCTCCAATTGGCGAGTTGTTGTGTCTGGTGATCTTGGATTTCTGGCATTGGATGCATGCCTGTGCCCACTGCTTACAATCTTTCTGAATCCCTGGCCACACGTAACGTTCTGCTATTATCCTAGCCGTTGCCTTTGCTCCTGGGTGTGACAAACCATGCAGGGATTGAAAGACCTGCTGTCTGTATGGCTTGGTCACGAAGGGTCTGGCTGTTGGCGTGGATGTATCGCAGAGTATGGTTGTTCTGCTTCCCGGGATGGGAATCTCGGTGAGCTGTAGTGATTTGTTGCCTTCTTTCAGCTCTTTCGTTTCTAGTTCATCCTTCTGTGATCTGGCCAGTGCTTCGAAGTCGATGGCCTGGTGTATTGCTTCCACCCTCGATAGTGCATCGGCTACGACATTGTCTTTTCCTGACACATGCCGTATGTCCGTGGTGAATTGTGCAATATACTCGAGGTGTCGTGCCTGTCGTGGTGAGCTGCGCAGAGGATCCTGGTTGAGGGCGTAGGTCAAAGGCTTGTGGTCGGTGTATACCACGAAGTTCCTTCCTTCAAGCATGTGCCTGAAGTGTTTTATTGCCGTGTAAATTCCTAGGAGCTCTCGGTCGTACGGGCTGTACTTTGTCTGTGCGCGATTGAGCTTCTTACTCAGGAATGCGAGTGGCTGCCAACCTTCGTTCGTCCTCTGTTGCATTACTGCTCCTATTGCCATGTCTGAGGCGTCCGTTGTTACTGCCAATTCTGCTCTTGGGTCGGGGTGTGCCAGTATGGTTGCTCGCGATAAACTATCCTTGCAACTTAGGAAGGCCTTGTCTGTTTCCGCTGTCCACGGGACTGGTGTTTTGCCTTTCATCCGAGGCCCCTTGAGCATTTCGTTCAGCAGGGCTTGGTCTTTTGCTGCGCCTGGAATGAAACGGCGATAAAAGTTTATCGTGCCCAAGAATCGTCGGAGCTGCTTTATCGTTTGTGGTTTGGGAAATTTCCGGATTGCCTCTATCTTCTCTGGTAGAGGTGTGGTACCTTCGGCTGATACCAGGTATCCCAGAAATTTTACTTGCTTCACTCCGAATATGCATTTGGCAGGGTTGACTTTTATTCCGTACTGTTCTAATCTTTCGAACAGTTGACGGAGGTGGTCTTTGTGTTCTTCTTCTGAGTCGGATGCCACGATTATGTCGTCGATGTAGGCGTAACAGAAGTCGAGGCCCCTCAGTACTTCGTCTATGAACCTCTGGAACGTCTGTGCCGCGTTACGAAGCCCAAATGGCATATATAGAAATTCGAATAAGCCAAAGGGTGTGGTGATTGCGGTCTTCGGTATGTCGTCTGGATTTACGGGGATTTGATTGTATGCCCGTACGAGGTCCAGTGTACTGAAGATTTTCTTCCCGTGGAAGGTTTGCGCGAAGTCTTCAATATGTGGTACTGGGTACCTGTCCGGGACTGTTCGAGCGTTTACTCCACGGTAGTCTCCGCAGGCTCGCCATGTACCGTTTCCTTTCGGTACCATGTGGAGTGGTGATGCCCACGGGCTCTTTGAAGGCCGTATTATTCCTTCTTGTAATAGAAGGTTGAACTCTGTTTTGGCGGCTTGGAGTCTGTCCGGAGCCAGCCTACGTGGACGACAGGCCTCTGGTTGGCCTTTTGTCGTTTTAATGTGGTGCGTGGTGCCGTGTTTCTCGAGCTTGGCGTTGGTGCTGGGGTTCACGATTCCTGGGTATCTAGCCAGGATATCGTGATACCTCGTTTCCATTTTCAGTGTTTTTATCGATGTAAGTTGGCTTGTGCCAGTGGATCCGGGGGCCGCAAGTTTTGTCTGCCCGTCGATCAGCTTCTTGTTCCTGACATCAGGTAACAAGTGATAGTGCGACAAGAAGTCTGACCCAATTATCGGTACGGTTACGTCTGCGATGATGAATCGCCACGGGTGTGCCCTTCTCAACCCGAAATCCGGTTGCAGGGTGACGAATCCGTATGTCTCTATTACGGACCCGTTTGCCGCAAAAAGTTGGTAGGCTCCTGCTTTCCTTTCCCCCTGAGTGTTGCTGTAGGGAAATACGCTGACATCTGATCCGGTATCTACGAGGTACTTCTTCTGGGTCGTACGATCTGTGACGTACAGGCGGCGGGATCCGGGGTTGTTGTCATTGGCCGCCCTCAATGACTGCCCTCCTTGTTTTCCGCCTTGTATGTACATGGTTGCGTACATTTTCGTGCCTCTGCCCCGAAACGACGGTGGTAGAAACACACTCCGTCTCGGTGGGGTGTCTTGCTGCGTTGGCGACCTTGGCTGCGGCTTCTCGAACGGCTTCTGCCTCGTGCGCGGTCTTGTTGGATGGATTTGACCATCTTTGCTACTTGCAGAGTGAGTGCCGCGACTTGTTTGCTCAGCGCGTCCACTCGTGTTTCGGCTGCGTCTGTGGTTGTGCTTGCAGGCGCTGGCACGGTTGTTGCCAGGACGAGTGCCTTGCTGTTGACCTCGTGTATTCTGTCAGCCTGGTCCGCTACATCTTCCAGTCTGTCTTCCATCCTAGTAGCCAAGATAGCCTGTGTTTGCGGGGGTAGTCGCCCTAACCAGAGCGTTCTTAACAGCTCTTTAGAGACGGTGGTCCCAGCTAGTGTCGACAGATGCCGGAGAAACTGCGATGGCTTCCTGTCTCCTAGCTCGTCGTGTTCTAGGAGCTGCCTGATCCGTTGGCCCTGCGAGTCGGTGAGCCTCTGGATCAACGCTTTCTTGATCGCCTCGTATTTATACTCTGCCGGGGGATGCGTGATGACGTCCTTTATTTCCTTAGCTTGTTTCGGCTCTATCCGCGAGAGGACGTACGCGTACTTGGCGTCGTCATCTCTGATGTCGCTTAGGGCAAATTGGCCCTCTAGCTGTGCGAACCAAAGCTCCGGCTCCTCCGGCCAGAAGGGAGGGAGTCGGATCGCCATCTTCTTCGCGGTGATTTCCTCCATCTCCTTGTATTCCTCGTCGCTCTCGATCTCGACGGTTTTGTGCAGGCTTGCCTTTGACATATGTACTCCTTTCCCACGTCGGGGTCACCAATTTGTGGCCGCTTGCCACTGTTTGTTTAGGCGTCGCGTGCCCTCCGCAGGGTAGGAGACGCCGCAGCGTGTGTAGGAGCGTCGAGTGAACTTGAGGCACTGTATATAATAAATAGATGATTTATTCTAATTTATCTATATACAGTTGTTGTAGTGTCAGTGTGCTGAAGGTGGCCCTGAAAAGGGCCGTTTGGGCTCTTCTTGTGCGGTGGCCCTGAAAAGGGCCGATTGTTTCTTCGCGCTACTGCGCTATTCGCTCGCGCCAGATGATGGCGGGGAGCGTCTGTGTCCGCCGCCAGAGGCCGGACTTCCTCCAGGCAGGCGGTGTCCCGGGTGGCGTGAAGGACTGCTCAGGCTCCTCTGTCTGCGTGCCTTGTGACACGAGCGGTGGAGGCTCGTCTGCCTGTAGCTCCTGCGACGATGTGACCTCCCACTCCTGGTCGGTCTGCACCTCTCTCGAGTCGCGGCGAGGCTGGTGTTGTACGCCTCGATGAACTCTGGCCACAGAGGTGGTCTGCGTCCCCTGATGCGTTCGCTCCACAGGTGATGGTGGCAGAGATGTGAGTAGAGAGGGCCGCGTCTTCTCCGCTGGTGATAGTGGTAGCGGCGACAGGAGTGAAGGCACGTCCCAGGATAGCCGAGGTGAGGTGTAGCGCCGAACCCTCACGTCCCACGTGAGAAGCACCTGCCGTGGAGGACGAGTCCGTCGTACCGGCGAGAGGTCGAGCGGGATGAGCTGCCACGGTGTGCCTGGTCGCTGGTCCAGGGGCCGCTGCGTAGATCTCGGTGGCGGCAATAGGCGTGACGCAGCTCGTCTCGGCGGTGGTCGAAGCTTCTTCGGCGGCAAGACGACGGCAAGGTTACAATTGCAAAACCCCTTCTTCTACTATCAGGCACTGAGCTTGGATAGCAGTCGAAAAGCTGTCTAGGCCCTCGCCGCACGGCCTTATATATCCTTCGTGGTTGAATTTTAAATACGAGTAAATATGCCATCTGTTGGCGGCACTCTCGTATAGATTCGCGGGCCGCACCGCGCGTGGCGCGTGATCGGCGAGCGCGCGCGCGGCGCGCGTACCGCCGGGGCCGTTCCGCTGGCCCGGTGGTATATGTACGGCCGGAGCCGTTACTCCGATTGCTCGGAAAATTGTGTGTGTGGTCGGAAGACCGCCACATATATTTTCTCTAATAAAATAATTAACTATTTAAATTTAAAGAAGTTTTTAAGGTTTTCTACAGTTAAATCGAAAGACCCTTACATAGAAATTAAAAAAATGATTTAATTATTTTTATTTATTTTTATTAAAAATTTATTTTTTTTATAAAACAACCTGTTTTCCCGATGCTCGGATCTTAGCTCGCGGCGTGGTCAGGGTCGAGAAAAAGGCGCGGAGGGAAAAGCGCTTACACTCGGGTTTTTATCGAATATATTTATTAAATACAATTTATGATTCAGATGAGGCGGCGGCCTCGGAATTACTTTTACATTTATAACAATGTCGCGTTATTACAAGTCTTTTGATCGCGTTTTACAAGATAGTTTAAATGTGAGCGCAAGGCGGGGCGTATTAGTACGCCGAGTTCGTATGATCGGCCCGCGGCGTCAGTTGACGGAAGATGCGATCGATGGGCGCGGTCGATGGCCCGCGTGGGGCGGCGCGAAAAGTGAAAGTACGCCGGCGTGTACGTAGGCGGAGCCGAATTCCGTGGTTTCGCGGAAAACGAGGCGCGTTGTAATGGCGCGAGGCGTGTACAGCACGCGGAGCTGTCAGGCGAGCGCGTTGGAATGGCGCGAGGCGTGTGCGGCACGCGGATCTGTAAGAAGGATGACATTAAAAGATCGTGTAACCGGGGACACCCGCTGGAGAAGAGTACTCTCTTCCGCAGTACACGTTGACGGCAACCGGGGACGCCCGGCAGGACAGAGCACGCTCTGTACGGTTCGCGTCGAGGAAAAAGACCACGGCCGGGTACGCCCGGCGTACGGAGAACTCTCAATTGAACCAACTTTATTTTATTAATTGAACGGGACGTGGACTTTTGCGTGAGATGAGCAGCGGTGCTGGCTACCGAGAACTCTTGGAGGAGACGAGTACTCTCAACCTCGTCGGCACGACCGGGGCTCAGGAAAGCGATGTCGACTTATGGGAACTCCCAAATAAAGACCGAGTACTCTCGACCTCGTCGGCACGGCTGGTAGCGGGAAAGCAGGATTGGGACCGGGAGTCGTGAGCAGCGGACAGGTCGGAACGGTTTGCTGTCTCACGACGGAGTCTCTCAATTCGGCGAAATCGTCGCCTTTTTATACCCCCTCGATTCGCTATCCCGGTAGCAAGTGTATCGCTGACGCGGAGGCGCACGCGGCGGGGATGCCGAGCCGGAGCGGTAGGGGCGACAAGCGCTCCGGCGTTGCGAACGCGCTCGGTGATTTTCGGGCGCTATCGGGTATCGATCGGTCGCTCCGAAACGATCTCGGCGGCGAGTGCGCCGACTTTATATAATTTAAAAAGGTGTGTGGGGGCATTCCGCCCCCTTGCTTCGCCCGACGGGTGGTCGGCCGGGCGGCTCGGTTGGTGGACGGCCGGAACGATGCAATTTTGGAGGTGCATCGTTACATTTATTAAAAAACAAAAAATTTTCATCATTACTCACCTGGAGAAATTCATTAAGTTGTTTGAGCAATGTAATATCAATCATCTGCAGTCTCTCAAGTTCCATTTTCTCTTCAAGCAGATCATAAATTTCGTCATACTGATTTATTATAGATTCAATCATAAGCAATCGAGTGTTCCATCGGGTGTCGTTACATTACACTAATGTCTTAGAAAGTCTGCTTACAAGCCCATTTCTTTTCATAAATGTAACCAAAGATTTACATTCAGTAATTACTATGTTGACTTCTGGACATTCGCTTTCAATGTAAGAAGATTGGAACGTGTTTCTTAATATAGTATTAAAACGTGGCACACACAATTTAATCGTATGCTCTCTCTAAGAGCCGAAACTATGTTGGCTCCTTGATCAGTCACATAAATTAATTTTTTTTGATCATCCAGTACGATACCAAATGTGGAGAGACGGAGAGATAACTCATTTTTTATATTAATGCCTGTATGTGGCTCCCTCGGGAATAATGCTGTAAAAAGCACTCTGCAAACTATTTTCCAATCCTGGAAATAACTAACTGTTAACGTCATGTAGTGATTTTTTTTCATATCATCTGTCCACATATCTGTAGTTGCGCTACACTGTTCTCGCTGAATAGCTTCAAGTACCTCTGGCAATATTTCTGCACGTATTTCCTCGTGTTTATTACGCATATGTCAAGACACGGTCGATGGATGAGGTAACAATTCTTTTGCAGACATTTTTCCTTGAATTGCAGCACAATTAATTAGAACTTGAGCGAGCGCTATAAAACCGTTTCCAGATATGGTTTCAAAAGAGCGCAAGTCACGGCTGCAAAACTCTACACACTTTTGTAGCACTATTTCCTTAATATTTTTTGGAATAATTGCATTTTGCAAATCTTCTTGATCGTTTTTAGCGACGCAGTTATGACGTGAAATATGCGATGACCCTGATTTATGCCCATTGTAGCAATAAATTTCACCACAATCATTGCACTGCACAAAATCCATCTGTTTACCTTCATTATCAACAATTATACGAAATTTTTTCCAAATTCCACTTGATAATGAACTGCACGGCGCAATAGTTTTATATTCTCCGTTGGAAATTTTATCTTTTACTTCAATTTTCCGTTTTCTAGCTGATCGTCGCTTTTCAGTTATATCTTGTTGAGAAGAGCTTGCCATTTTCAACACAAATGACTGAATGAGAAGCTATTTAGAACACACATAAACTTCTACGTATTACGTACCCCCCTTACCTCAGGGAACGAATCATTGACGCGCACCGTACGTAGCAACATAATATTTATTCGAGCGGGCCGCGCAGGCTGGGCTTTGCGGGCCCGTTTACTCGAGCGGGCCGCGCAGGCTGGGTTTCACGGGCATGATTACTCGAGCGGGCCGCGCAGGCTGGGCTACGCGGGCTCATGCGTCCCAGGACTTCAAGCCCTTGCACGGGTCGGGCTGGTTTGCAGGACTCTGCCGACGATATTGCTGAACCTCCGAATCCGCCTTTATATGTTTCGGAAGCTTGTCCCACACGTGGTGGACGTGATCGCCGCACATTTGCAACAGAACAGCTTTCGGTACAAATTGTAGCTGCTCGGCACTAAAATCGCGAATATCGGAAGGTCTTGATAACAGGACGAACATTTTTCCGCTACTGAGCGATTCGCGGTTTCGCGCGCCTATAAATAGGCGCTCGATCCAGCCCTCCGGTCAGCAATGCGAAAAATGAGATTTGTGCGACAACCGCAGGCGATTCACGTGACGAACTGCGACGACAGATCACTGTCGATGGGGGGCAACGCGGAGAAACGCAGGCACGGTACGATGCTACCGGCAACTATACGCGCCATCATTTGCGGTCCCTCGTATTGCGGTAAAACCAACGTTCTGATAAGCTTGTTGGAAAGCCCGCACGGTGTACGTTTCGAGAACGTGTACGTTTACTCAAAGTCGCTCCAGCAACCGAAATATCGATATCTGGAGAATTTATTGACGTCGATCGACGAAATGGACTACTTTACGTTCTCCAACAACAGTGACATCATTCCACCGAGCGATGCATGTCCAAACTCGATATTCGTCTTTGATGACGTGGCATGCGACAAGCAAGACGCCGTGAGAGAGTACTTTTCAATGGGTAGGCACTCGAACGTAGACTGTTTTTATCTCTGTCAGACGAACGCAATAATACCTAAACATCTGATACGCGACAACGCCAACTTGCTGATCCTGTTCAAACAGGATGGCACCAATCTGAAACACGTGTACAACGATCACGTGAATACCGACATGTCGTACGATGAATTCAGCGCGTTGTGCAGCGAATGTTGGCAGCGCAAGTATGGATTCGTAGTGATAGACAAGGACAGCTCGCTCAACAATGGCCAGATCGGTTCAGGGTCCTTGCGCTGTCAGCGTTCCGCGAACCTCTCTAGGTCGCGTCGGTTCTCGGTAGAGAGTCTGGCCGCGCAGTCAGCTGTTATGCTGACTCGCGGTTTCCTGTTTAACTCGCGACTTCCTATTTTAATAATACTATGTTAATCGATTTCCTATTTTCGTTATACTGTGGCAATCGTCACGAGTTCGGATTGCAACATTCCTCCCCCTTTGCGAAGAGAGAAACTACGGTCGGAGTTTCTCGTATTTTACAGATTTTATCCTACCTTTATTCTTATCTTATCTTAATTCTAGAGGTAGTATTGTTTATTATTTTCTTTTACAATGGTCTCTTACATCTAGTTTACAATGGTCTCTTACATCTAGTCGTTGTTCAATATAATATTACGGTGTCGCTTTCTCTTTTCGCTGTTTCGCTTGCGTCGAGTGCGCTTCGGCCGCTTGCCGTGTTGTATATATGTTCTTGGATAATCTTAGGCTTACGCCTGGGATTTAGGTTTAAGTTTATGGGTAATCCCGTTTTATTTTTATTTCTTTTTATTACATATAATATGGCTAAACATATAATAATTATCATTGTTCCCGTGAAGCCTGAGATTATCGGGTACGTTGTGTATTTATGTATATCTACGTCGTCTGTTGTTAACTCGGTATTTATTTCTCCTAATTTTCTGCTTAGTTCCAAAATTTCCATTGGGTTTGTTACAACCTTTTTGAATTTTACTACGTCATTAACGTCTTGTATTTCGAGCCGGCAAGTTGCAATGCGTGCTTACGCACGTATTGGTTGCGCGCGGCGCACCGTGGTGCAAACAGTGCTGTGGGTGGATCGCCACCCCCGCGGTATGAGGAGGTTGTCGGGCGAGCACCCCCTCCCCGTTACGAGGTGCCTCAGGTGTACCCTTTGAGGATCCTACAGGTGACCCTGGACGTAACCAGCGGTCGGAGGACCGTAAGCCTAGTTCGGTAAGTACCTATTATTTAATTTTAACTTACTCTTACTTGCATGTTTTATTTATTTATTTATTTATCTACGCCTTATGTTAAAAATTAATTCTTTTGCTGCTTCTTTCAGCTTAGTGTTCTATAAAGGCTTTTTTCTTCTTTCTCTTTTTTTTTTTTTTTTTTTTTCGGTGTTGAATATAACCATGCCTGTGGTTCGGTTAGCGTTATCCATAAGGTTACATTTGATAGAATGTGAAGTTTCTCGCAGGTATTTATATATCCTGGCGCTTTTACATATACTTGCACCTCGCATGGTGAGTCCGCTTTTATAAAGTATACGGGGTAATTTTGTTCACATATAAATTTTCTACCGTTTTGTTTGCAGTCGTTTAACGTAATGTGATTGTGATTTTCTTTATCTATCGCTAAAAGAGCGTGCGTGGTTTTTAGAAATGTAAATATATTCGCGTTTTGATAATTGGGTAACGGTGTCGTCCGTATGATTTTTGAAGCTTGCAGTTGCATTCTTCTAGTGATGTTTGTCAGCATATTTTTGTTTTGGTATAATGATTTTTCTAAAGCCTCCATATGGCCAATCGTGGCATTTATTACCTTTAATTGATTTTTCGCTGTATGTCTTAGCGTCTGCTGTTGATTATTTATTAATTCTAGCTGCTCATGTATGAGGCGTTTGTCGTCGTTGTGCTTCTCTGGCAAGCGGTACGGTCGGACGTTGACCGGTGCGCTATCCGCCTTTGTTGTAATCTGATGCGCGACGATATCGGTGCACGTCAGCGGTTCTCCTTCTAAGTGCAGCACGTCGCTATAATCTCTACAGATTTCTGTAATTGATTTCTTTTCCTCCTCATTTAGGTGGTTCGTTCGTAGCAATTTCTTTACTCTCTCGCTACGCGGTAATAATTCGTTCTCATTTTCTATTTGAACCGTATTAAATTTTGTTGGTCCATCCTGGCTGAGTTCCTCTATTTTTATTTGAGGCATCAGCAACTCTACCGTCCTTTCGGTAGTATTTAGTATGCTTACTGGGCATAAGAAATTTTCCGGTTGTACTAGGCAGTTGCCTATCAGGACTCCGGGTGCAGTTTCCTCTGCTTGTACTATGCCCATGCCGTTTTTATCCGTAGCGACTTGTATGATCGTTTCGCTACGCGGTTTTAGAGTCAGCCGTCTGTACGGGTACAATCTCAGGATGTTTGGACCTATATTAATTTGATTGGTCTTGTAACTGTAAGAAGCTTGGTGTTTCTTAATGAAATCAACTCCTAATATCCCGTCATAATCGATCGGGAAATCATTTTTGACCACATGCATTGTATGCTTAATTTGTCGGTCTTCTAAATCGATTGTGGCGTTAATTTTACCCAGCGTTTTCGCTTCATGGCCTGTTACGCCTGTAATTGTTATTCTCTCATCTTCTATCAATGTATTTTCCTTCAAATGCTTTGCTTTTATTATGGACATTTGCGCTCCTGTGTCGAACAACAGGCTCGCTTTTTCTTCTTTTGCCTCTTTTAATTGGCACAGAGGACTAAATCTAGTCCTGCATGCTCTCGCGGCTTGTCCTGCCATATGAGAAATCTGGGATTCCGATTGCCAGTCGACGCGGCTTTGTCCTCGTCTTTATCTTCCTCATCGCTACTCGGCGGGGACTTACTACGAGTTTTCTCTTTTAAATGTGTTACGCTGCCGTACTGATTATTTTTCCTCTCGCGCTCCACCCTGTCTGTCGGGATTAATTCGTTCCCTTTTCGGCTTACCATTGAGCAGCCAACAATCCTCGCGTAAGTGACCGGGTTTTTTACAGTAATTGCAATATTTCTCTACGGTATTAACGCGGGACTGTTTTCTCGGGTTTCGGTAATGGGAAGCGGTTCGTGTAACGGCCAGTACGGCACTCGCGTCCGTGGATGTCCGTACTTGCCGCATTTGTAACACTCAATTCCCGATTTCATTTTCGCGCGTTTGCGGGGAATAAAAATTATTTCGAAAACGCGGCGGATTTCCGCTCGGTCCGTTTACTTTCTCTTCCGCGCTCGCACCTGCTATTGCTTCCTGCAAAGTGGCAAAATGCTGCGCTCGAACGATTAGTTTTATCTCGTCACGTAACCCTAGTTGAAAATTTTGTAGCGCTTGCTGTTGTATAGTTTCTAATATTGTACGCTTGCTTTCGACCGTATGAGTTTTACCCTCGATCATTGAATCAAATAGCTCCATTGCCAGGTTATCGGTTCTTAGACCGAACGCTCTTGCGCTTTCTCCGGGCTTCTGCTTTAATGTGTTGAAATTCAACTGTAGATGCGTCGTGCTCTTTCGACTTAAATAACTGACCTCTAACTCTTTCTTAAATTGTGCAAAATCTCGGATTTCCCGTGTTTGAAAATCTAACATGGCTCGACCTTTTAACTTTGTGCATAGCACGGCTTCCAGTAATGTTCCTTCCTCGATCGGGTGTATATTTTTCATCGCGTATGTCGCGGCGCTCAAAAATTCCTGTAATTTATTAGAGGATCCGTCGAACTCGGGTATCATGCCCCGGGCCTCTTTTAAACTTAGATATCCGACTGCGCGTTCCGCTTGGTTTCGGATATCGTACAACGTTCGTCCGTACGTGACGTCGGACGGAATATTGGTTTGCTCGCGTTGTTCGCGGTGATCGAGATTTGCCGTTTCTAACTGGTTTACACGAGCCTGTAGTGTACGAATTCCACGTAATATTTCATTTAACACCGTATCCGTTTCGTTTTTGTGTGACGTTGTTTTCCTTTGTGAAAATTCTCCCTCGTTGCTTTCGCGTTGATTTTCGGCTTTTGTTTCCGCCATTTCTTTTTGATTTATGTCTTTTGACGCGGAGTAGTATTCCTCGGGATTAAACTCGCTACTATCGTAGGAGGTTAACGAGTATTCTCGTCGATGCGAGGTTCGACTGTTCGTGCGGGTCGAGTTTTCGGAGAAATAAAACTCGTAGGTAGGATCTAACAATTTATCCTCGGGGCAGTGATGTTGCACGACAGTCGTGTCTAGATCGTCAAAGTCAAATTCGCGTTCTGTGTAAAATTCGGATTCAGACTCGCTATCGCTCGAAAATTCCGCGTCTAGATTTCGGCGCACGCTATCTCGTGTGTCGCGTTCGTCTACTGTTTCGGTACGCACGGGTTTATTTCTACGCGCGCGTCGTGACTCTTCGCTGTGGAGCCACGATTCGTTTCGCTCGACTGGACGATTTTTTTCGCCCTCCGACATTTACCGATTTTACAAGTGTTTCTGTTACGCTTTACAATAATGTGATTTTTCTCGACTTACATTAATGTCGATAACCGCATGCTGCTTTCGTTGCGCTGCTGGCCTGTCGGTGAGTCACGTGCGGTAGGTCGGCGCCTTCTCGGGTTTCAAATCTCCGTTGATGTCCCTCGTCGGCTGCTACCGGTGTTTCTCTCTCTGCTTCTCGTTCTGCGGTGCTTCCTCTTGGGATGTCTGCACTGTCTGACGATTTTGTCACCTTACAGATGTCTGGACTTCCTGGACTTCGTTGCCGCTGGATCCCACCGCTGCCACCAGAAATGTTGTGCCGCTCCGTGCACGAGTATTGGGATCGCTATCCGCGGGGAAGTCGTCGGGAGAAATCACAGACTCGATATGACTTTTACTTTAAAACACTTTAATAAATTCAAGTTCTCTTTCAATGTACAATAATCTTTCTTATTATTACGCGTTACAATTGTCACTGACTCGAACTCTGACTTTGAACTGCCCCCCCGATCCCTGTCCTCCGCTCTATTTATTCCGTCAAGCGGGATCGGTTCAGGGTCCTTGCGCTGTCAGCGTTCCGCGAACCTCTCTAGGTCGCGTCGGTTCTCGGTAGAGAGTCTGGCCGCGCAGTCAGCTGTTATGCTGACTCGCGGTTTCCTGTTTAACTCGCGACTTCCTATTTTAATAATACTATGTTAATCGATTTCCTATTTTCGTTATACTGTGGCAATCGTCACGAGTTCGGATTGCAACAGCCAATACAGAAAAGTATTTAACATGTTCGCGATACCGCAAAAGCAATCAGTCGTCATCGGTACCTCGTCGAGGTAAAACGTCGGAGAAAGCGTCACTTTACGTATTTCCGCGATGGCTGCGATTGACAAGAGCATGGAAATCCGCGAGCGCGAGAAGGTTGCGAAGATGATTGCGAAAACGAGCGAGTCAATTCGCAAGAAACTTCGCGCTATGAAGACCGGTAAGATCGAGAAGGAAATTGAGTTGGACACGCACTTTAAGCCTCTCATCGAGCCGTTGCAAAAGATCGCCAACAAATCGACCGCGGTGAAGAAAGAGGAGCCGGAGAGAGACGCTGAGATCGAAACGTTCTCCGAGGATGCGACGCCGAGAAAGAGGAAACGATCAGACTCATGGTCGGATCACCCGCCGGCGCCGCGTAAATCTAGCCAATCGAAACGATCGAAAGCTTCACTGGATGTACAGTCGCGGACAGAAAGGTTGTCCGAGTTTTCGTGATAGGTTTTGGAACGCACTCTAACCTGTGAGCGATGATAGCCTCTGCTGACAGACTTGCGCAGCGACACATTATTAGAGCATACAGATCATGTATACGAGGTGTCAAATAAGTAAGAATGGCAGCTAGCAAGAAAGGTAAGATAATAATTAATACACACATAAGGAAGTAAATAGATAAAAGTAAATTTAATACAAGTGTAAAAGAGAGAAATTATAGAAAATCTACCTAGTATATTCCAACAAATATAAAATTATTAGAAATTATTAGAAATTATTGTAAATTATTATCTATAAGTTATTATAAATTTTTATAAATTAATATAAATTATTATAAGTATTTTGTAAACGTAAGTATTAATTAATATGTATTATGTTGTCTGTATATATATTCTTCAGATAATGGGACGTTGCATTGAAATGATCAGCTTCACGCAAGTCGTCAATGGAATTATACGAGCACTTTTAGACGTATTATTGAAGAAATCGCCGCTGTCAGGTCGCAAATTGTTGATTCTGTGCCCTTCTAGTCGCAGGTAAAATTAGAATTTTCTTTTTTTAGGAAATAAAATAAATTTAATTTAATTTATTTTTATTATATTATATTAAATTATAATATATGTACATAGTCTTATACTTTATATATTTATTAATTTATATATCACTTTTTCTACAGGCAGATAACTGTATAAAAGCCAATGCGTGTAATAAGTTGCAAGTGATCGAAGAACAGATCAGATTTTTGCAAAAGCAGGCTAAGGGTATTTTTCTGGAGGCGGAACGTAATGCTAAGCTACATCATGTGGCCTGTAACTTTGTGAAGCAACCTCGTCACATCTATCACTTGTATCAACGGGAATCAGGACAGCTTTATTTTTCCATGCTCAGTCCAGAGGTAAATGCTTTCGATACCTTCAAAGCATCGATTATTTTTATATGTCATCCGATAATTTTGTCTGTTGTATCTGCCAATACAGGAATGGGGCAGTTCGGCTCCATCGCAGAATTACAAGGGTTCGTTTAGTTTAGACTGGAACAGGACCACTCATGGACCCCGCTGTCTCAATTGAGGATAAAGAATGACGAATTGAACTTATTCAAAAACTTCTTACCTTTTGATACAACTACAAACACCTTTTTACAATCGGTAATGTTAAGTACTAGCACGTATCATAATTAGTGAATTTGTTATACTATAATCAAGTTGTAAAAAGTGCAAACTAAGAATGCAGCATGCTAATCGAGAAAAATTTGCCAACACTACCACAAACTAACTTATTTCAATCTGATAAGTTAAGCGTCCTCGTCATGTAACTCAACAAGCAAATTTATTTTGTGATATAATATTGAGCTACTTATAATCCTTACTTGTAAATGTATACAACATATAAATATATTTCTATATGTAGAATAGATGGATATATAGATATCTGTTTTATATTATTATAAATTATATACATAATTTTTTTTTAAGTTATGTATATAAATACATTTTATCGTCTAAAACGATATCTATTTTGTATAAGAGTAAATCGAATGCTAATACTTTAACTTCGGTGTAAGTCCAATAATCGGTTGTGCAATTAATTAACAAATGCCGTGATCTGTCGTCGCAGTTCGTCACGCGAATCGCCTGCGGTTGTCGCACGAATCTCATTTTTCGCATTGCTGACCGGAGGGCTGGATTGAGCGCCTATTTATAGGCGCGCGAAACCGCGAATCGCTCAGTAGCGGAAAAATGTTCGTCCTGTTATCAAGACCTTCCGATATTCGCAATTTTAGTGCCGAGCAGCTACAATTTGTACCGAAGGCTGTTCTGTTGCAAATGTGCGGCGATCACGTCCACCACGTGTGGGACAAGCTTCCGGAACATATAGAGGCGGATTCGGAGGTTCAGCAATATCGTCTGTGCTTAGAACATTATAATTTGCCGCATCATCGAAGGCACATCAACGGTCCGGCACCGTTGATAAAGAATTGCGGCGAATGTCAGCGAAAAAAATAGGCAAAGGTCTGTTCAACCGCGCGATAAGCTCACTTCCGATCGAATTGCACATTCCCGGCTATCAGTTTTGCGGTCCGGGCACTCAGCTGAAGGAGCAATTAGCCAGAGGCGATCAAGGTATTAATCCATTAGACGCGGCGTGTCGCGAGCACGACATAGCGTATTCGCGTAACAAAGATCTCACCGAGAGACACGCGGCGGACAAGGTACTCGCCGACAAGGCGCTAGGACGTGTCATCGCGAGAGATTCGACTCTCGGAGAGAGAGCTGTTGCTACAGCCGATCAATTATTATTTATTTGTGAATTGCATCGCCTGTAATTTATAATTAAAATTTAACTTGTGAATTAACGTAACGCTCCCGCGCCGAATCACGCCCATGGAAGTTTTTGACTTTTCGCGACGGACTTCCATAACGCGAACGCGTAACGCGACGCTCCGAATCACTCCCGTAGAAGGTTCGACTTTTTGTGACGGACTTCCATAACGCGAACGCGTAACGCGACGCTCAGAATCACTCCCGTAGAAGGTTCGACTTTTCGTGACGGACTTCCATAACGCGAACGCGTAACGCGATGCTCCGAATCACTGCAGTAGAAGGTTCGACTTTTCGTGACGGACTTCCATAACGCGAACGCGTAACGCGACGAATCGAATCACTCCCGTAGAAGGTTCGACTTTTCGTGACGGACTTCCATAACGCGAACGCGTAACGCGACGCTCAGAATCACTCCCGTAGAAGGTTCGACTTTTCGTGACGGACTTCCATAACGCGAACGCGTAACGCGACGCTCCGAATCACTGCAGTAGAAGGTTCGACTTTTCGTGACGGACTTCCATAACGCAAACGCGTAACGCGACGAATCGAATCACTCCCGTAGAAGGTTCGACTTTTCGTGACGGACTTCTATAACGCAAACGCGTAACGCGACGAATCGAATCACTCCCGTAGAAGGTTCGACTTTTCGTGACGGACTTCCATAACGCGACTTCCGTAACGCGACTTCCGTAACGCGACTTCCGTGACGCACTTCTGTGACGGACTTCCGTGACGCTTCCGGTTCGAATCACCCCCCGTGCCCTAAGAAGTTTCACTTCAAAAAACACACTATAAGTTATGTTTCACAGGAAATTTTTGCACAATAATCACTATATCACTACATACCCCATGTACTGGGTAGATTACTTCGATGATATGTTCGATGTTATTTGCCATTTTTTCTTTATATAGGAATTATTTTCTTTAAATTTCACGTGAACTGCACCCTGGAGAAGCTTAGAAGACTGTGCGAATTCGTTGGCTTGGACACTATGAAGAAGGCAGTCATGGCAGCCAAAAAAAATTTTTGGGGCAGGGAACACAATGCATTTTGACATTTATGGTATTTACTATTTATGATAATTATATGGAGAGCATTTGAGATCTTGTTGCTTTCGCATGTGGAAGACAGTCATAGGAGTTAAAAGAAGGATCATATTTAGGTCAGTGGACCGATTTCCGTCCAGTAGAGACGTACTAACTTCAGTGAGTTAATAATAGGTCAAAGAATCCTGCACATGTCTCCAAAAAAAAAAAATGGTCCTTTCTAGAAAAATGAAGAAAAACACCGCGACGGTTAAAACTAGTATGCGCTCGCAATATTTGTTTATAAAAGTTTAAACAAAATAGCGCCACAAAACCTGTCCCGACACGATCGCCGATAAAACGTCCTTTTTTAGAAAAATGAAGAGGACATCGGCGCCGCGATAATTGATCGTAAATTATAGCAGCCTGTCACCGGCGCTTGCGCTATTCGTTTGTAGTCGCAAAGGCATGGTTCGATAAAGGGCTCTTTCGAGAAAAAATCATGCGACGGGTATCTGTCGCACCAAAACCCTTGAGTTAAAGAAGAGAGGGGCACTCAAAAATTCCCACCGTACAGACAGCACGTGCATACTTGAAAGAAACATAATCTATGATAAACATCTCTTCCTAGAAAAGTGAAGAGGACATTGGCGGCACAATAATTGACCGTAAATTAATCATATGCAGGGCAAGACGCCGCGTTTATAAACATACCCCCGACGAACGCGCGCCTAAGGCCCCCCCCTTCCTCCCCGGACCCACGCTGTAGGCCGCCACCCTCCCCTTGCCCCGCGGACCCCCGCGCCATAAGTGCATACGCCCCCTCCCTTGCCCCGCGGACTCCCGCGCCATAAGTGCACACTCCCCCTCCCTAGCCCTGCGGACCCCCGCGCCCACCGGGCATGGAGTACCCCGCGCCGCCGAAACCCCTCGCCCCTCTCCCCCCTCGCCTACAAGTAATCCAGAACCGGCGCAGACTACCTACTGACGCGCTTTACAAGTATGTGCTTTCTAAGGTGAAGCACATACTCTCTATTCTTTGCTTTAAATAACTTTTCTTTCAATATACCAACGATTCACTGCTTTAAATAATTTTCCTTTGTTCATACATGTATTATTTCCACATAAATATCAGTCGTTTATGCCTTTCAATACTCAAAATAACTGCTATATTTTCCAAACTTTTTTGTTAATAACTTTTTAACGAATAACGAGCGACGGCTAAAACCTTCTGAAGGTCAATCAGGAGGGTGACCTTGACAACATATGTCAAGGTCAAGGTCATCGGAGGGTGGTCCGTATTACTGTATAATTACCGAATTTGGTACACTTTTTAATGAATTATGACGAAAACGTTTTTTGTGGGGTTCTTCAGATTCATTTTCAGAATCTTCCAAATCACCATATTCACTACTACTCTGAACATATAAAGTTGTTTCATAGTGTGATATTCGGCGTTCACCTTGAGCAAAGCCACCTAATGCAAATATATATTTAAAACTGTAATCCGCATGATAATATACAAATAAAGCATTCAATACTCATACTTGTGCGTACATACTTATACAGAGTGTCCCAGACCCACCTGTTAATGGCAGATTATTTTGAAACAAATATACCAAATATCTGTATACCAAAATTCCGAAGCTACAATTTAAATGAGAAGTGTTTAAAGTTGGCCAATCAAATTGTCCGAAATTCACGTGCTTAATAATGTCAAATTGGATATTGCATAGTAGTAAAGGTGTTTTCAAGCGCATTAATTGTAGAGAATTAATGCGTTTGAAAACGTTCAGTATTGTGCAATGCGGCATGACTAAACGCGCGAATTTTGGACACTTTAATTAGTAAACTTCGAATATATCTTATTTTAAAACTATTATTACAGTCTCGGCATAGGTATTAGGATTTTCGTCTCAAAATGATCTCAAGTATCTGTTAAATTTAGTGCCATATTAAGGCATGAGCTGAGTGGGCTATAGCCCAGGACGACAAATTTTAGGAAGAACGATAGAGATAGCGAAAAATTTAACAGAAAGTTGCTTTTACAGAAAGTTTTTTTTGTAATAAAACATAAATTGTTTAATATTCTTTATTCTTTTTAAGGCTAATGGCAGAAAACAAAACGTAGGCTCTTACGTCTATCATAAACGTGAACGTAAAGCAAGACAGAGAAAACCGTAAACGTAACTACGTAAGTCGTGACACGATAGCTTTTCACGAATTACGTAGTTACGGTTTTCTCTGTCTTGCTTTACGTTCACGTTTATGATAGACGTAAGAGCCTACGTTTTTTTTTCTGCCATTAGCCTTAAAAAGAATAAAGAATATTAAATAATTTATGTTTTATTACAAAAGCAACTTCAAGACTCTATAACTCCAAAACCATTGTTATTTGGACATATGTTTACAAGACATTTTTGACGTGTTTTCACGTACTAAAGCTGTTGTACCAGTATTGGCACTGATTGTGAGTGTAGGGGACACTCTCTATATAAATAATAATAATAATAATGATTTAATGCCTGCTGTTAACAGACTTGGCTAACCGGAAAGTTAATGCGGCACTCTATTGACTAATAGCACGGCAGATGTGGAACACTCTGTACATATGATATATGTAACAGTTCAAACGTGAAATCAGTAAATGTATATACACTTACTATTCAATGTATGCATTTAGTAGTCAATGTATACATTTACTACTAATTTTAAACTTCAAATTTATATCTTTTAACAAGCAATATTATTAGGCCAGTTTGTTTTAGCTAAACTTTTTGCACGGTTTATCTTTCCTCTTTTACTTTTCACGTTAAAGAGAAAAAGAGGAAAGATGAACTGTGCAAGAAGTTCAATTAAAACGAACAGGTCTATTAATTGTCACACTGATACAGATTACAGATTGGGTTAGGTTGTGACCGGACATCTAGGTTGACGCGTTACGACTCATTCATCAATATCTCCGAAATATCAAAAGATTCGTGAAAACACGGTCGCCACTCGATTTTACCCGTTAAATCGAGAAAGGTAAGCACACCACTAACCGTATCTGTCGACTAATTCCCCTTTTTTCTGTTTCAGGTGCTCCGGACTGCTGCTGGCCGCTCTCTCGTCGTCGCTGGATCTTCAACGTGGAAGCCGCTTCTACCAACGATGCTGGACCTCGCTCGCCTCGGATGGACCCACAGGATCGTCGCAGAATCTCAGATAAGTATCGTATACTATACGCTTGTATCGCAAGCGATGTGCATTTACTCGCACTTAATTTCCGCAGGAATATCGAATTACGAAGTATCTCCCGCTTGGAAGGTGACTCAGGATAGGTCACAGGATATCGTCGAATGAACTCTGACACTCAGGATATCACTTTGTATAACAATGTATTTATTTATGTAATTTTGAATAAACAGTCATTACAGTTCGATTCACAATGATTTTCTTTCACTCGCGGTGTCGCATCGTGATTGTTCGTTACAGTTCGCTTGTAGCGCATAAAATTGCGTAAACTCGAAATAAATCGTCCAACACTCCGCAACACGGGTATCATCGGTCGTTACGAGAATACGAAGTATCCTCCCGTATGACTGTCCTTGGTTTCGTACACGGACGTCGGATTCCGAAAATCTTACCAGTTTCGCTCGCACTTACATTTCGCGAAGAACTGTCGGATATCGCTCCGTACGCGGGATCCGCGGTTGTATCGAGAGACGTGTTAACGGTTCGCGCTCTCCCGTCAGACTCCTCTTTCAGCATTACCGCACTATGTCGGAAAGTTTATAAGTATCGCGAAACTCGTTATTCGCAATAACCCGGATATCGCTCCGTAAGCGGGTCTCCCCGGTTGTTACGACAAACACGCAGGAATGTTGTTTGTCTTTCTATTGTGCTTCACGCTCGCCGGAAACTATTTATGAGAATATTCGATATGAAATATAATACGATTTTACATGTTTTACATTATTACAGAATTATGGATGGATTTTCCGACCCAGGCTACGTACATCGCTCGCGCTTTACATTTATCCTTATCGCTACTCCCTGTATATGCCTATATGACATCTTTCAGGTGGAGACGCGTGCGCTGGAGTTTTCTCGCACGAACATCGAATTCGGACGAGACTTCGATAATGACGCGATTTAACATCTCTTAATGTCACATATAACGCTCAATTGCATCTCGCACTCGTGTGACAGGTTTTCCTGGCACACATGACGAATCGACACGGGATCGCGATATTGAAGGTATTTGACATCCCTTAATGCTATTTATAATATTTATTTGCATCTCGCACCCGTGTGACAAAGTTTTCTGGCACATATGTCAAATCGAAACGGGGTCGCGATATACTTGCTCTACATGGTCTCGGAAATGCACCGATATCGTTGTTATCCTTGTAGATGGTCTGGGCGTCGATTTTCTGGCACAGACGTCGCAGATCGACGGGACTCGGTGGGTCACACTCCTAGGGGCTCAAAAAACCGACCGCACATGGTTGCTCCAGGGGAAGGTGCTCGTGCTGGGTGTTTCCGGCACCCAGGTCGGATCAGGGTGAAACTTGGTAGTTACACTATTTAGGACCTCCGCAGACCATTTCCGATGGCCATTTGGTCGTACGAGGTGTGTGCTAAGATTTTCCGGCACAAAATTCAAATTTTAATTGAGCAGTAATTATGCCTTAATTGACATCCCAACAACGCGTCGCTAACGTTGGTTTATATGAATTATGTCTGTGCCGTGTCTTCTCCGCACATGCCTCAAACTTGATCGGGATCGCGATCACTGTGTCCGCTGACGCCTTATTAACGCTTATAAATCGTCTCCTCCAGGAGAAGAGGTGCGTGCCGGGTTTTTTCGGCACGTCGATCGCACAACGACGAGAACACGTGAGGCGTGTTTCTCGCGACTTACTAAGCCACTTTAAGTAGTCTCCTCCTGTAAATGACGTTTGTGCGCGACTCCAGGTGCACGGTGCACCGTCGAGGGTGAAAGTCGCATTTCCGCCCTTTGTCAACGCTCGTGAGTCGCATCGCAGCGATAGATCACGCAAAAATTCCATGCGACGCGACTCTCACGCACAACGTATTTATTTTATCGCAACATGCTCCGACGCATGTGATTAATCACGCTAACTCGCAACAACGCTGAATCACGGGGTTATCCCCTTGTCTTATGGTATCGAGTCGTTAGAAACTCTTATCAACGCTCGGATCGAACCGACTTATATTCGTGATAGAAAATCAAAATGAAAGGAAAAGGAAACGTAAATTATCTTTAATCGCCATGAGTGGCCTTTAATAACACACACAAAATAAATTGAATTACCGACACATAATTTTATCCCGGCCTTAGTGAAATAAGAACATAACTACATCAACGTGCCCACGGACACTCATATATCACCCATGAAGGTGATAAGCAAACAAAATAAATTACAATAACGAACGTTACGCTATCTAAGGCGGGAAAATTCCGAGTGTATGTGTGAGCGCGCTCGCTCACACATGGTGTTTGGACGCGGCTTGCGCCCATTCCGTCAGAGCAGCCTTACCGTCGTCTCCTCCGGTCGCCGACTCTGGCTGCTTCGTCCGCGATGCTGCCTCCGGCTGCAAGGTTAGGGTTAGGTTTTTTTGCAGGGTGAGGGGTCCAGCCCCCACTAACCTTCTAGTGGTCGAACAACTTTTATAAAAAGTGTACTTACAAGCATATTTAACATAAAATGTATGTATGCGTGCATATATCATTTTCGATCCTCTACAATCCACAAAATAGACTTTATATTTAGATTACATGGAGGGGTTAAAGCCATAGTGGTGTAATGTTTTTGACCACTTTTTTCTCCTTTTTTTTCAACATACCTGCATGTGTAGACTGTATTTATGAAGTCAACTCGATAGGTTAAAAAAAGTGACACACAATTATGGCTTTAACTCCTCCATTTAATCTAAATATAAAGTCTATTTTGTGGATTGTAGAGGATCGAAAATGATATATGCACGCATACATACATTTTATGTTTTCATTATACTGTTATATGTCGATATGACAAGATATGACAAGATGTGATGTGACTCATCATAAACAAAAAACTATGGTAATCGATAGTCGCGTAAAACAACGAAATGCATGTCTTTTAAATTTTGTACATCGCACATCTAAGATATAAATAAAATATCTGCAAATGATAAAAAAATCTTGTATTGCATTTCTGTATATACAAATAATTAAATAATTTTTATATACAGAGTTTATTTAAACATATTAATACAGAATTATACAAATACAATGTCAAGTACTGAGCGTGTACGGAAATACCGGGCGTTAAAAAGGATGCGAAATATATCGCCTAAAAGTAATAGTGGACCTGAAAATACGCGTATGCATATCATTTATATTACTCGTAAAGAATCATAAGAACAACATTACAAACTAATTAAATTTCATATTTCATAGAATACAATGATGATGCACGTGCTTTTTCGATGGAACGATCTCAATATGATGGCACATCTTCAAGCCTTATTTAGCGTCTTCCAGTGACAATGTGAGTGATAATTTTGATGTCTCAAGGGATCTACAGAATTTGTCATTGACAAATTCACATTCAACAAATTCAAATTCAGACGTCGCAAATAATGAAGATGTTTCATCATTTTTACTTGTACAAGATTCACGCAATGAATTGTTGCATGGCGATATTAACACATGCATTGCTACATGGGCCCTTAGGAATGTTACATCGTTAACACACAAATGTATAGATGAATTATTATTAATATTGAGAAACAAAGGCCACTCAAGTCTTCCCAAAAGTAGCAAGAAATTATTAGGTACTAATAAAGCAGAGACTAATATTCGTCCGATATTATGTAATAATGGAAGATACGGACAATATAGTTATTTTAATATTAAAGATACTTTAGAAAAATCTCAAGATATTTATACCGCAGAAGACATATCATTAATGATAAACATTGATGGTGCATCTATTCATCAAAGCTCTAAAAACCATATTTGAACTATACTAGGTTTAGTATATCATGGAGAATATGACGCTAAACCATTCCTTATAGGGCTATATTATGGTGAATCAAAACCAATTTTAGTAAACGAGTTTCTTCGTGATTTTATCGGCGAAGTTAATGATTTAATTACAAACGGCAGGTATAAATATCGGGAATTCTTATTATAATTTCAATATCAAAGCTTTTGTATGCGATACTCCTGCGCGTGCATATATTAAACGTTGCAAAGGACACGGAGGTTTTTTTGCGTGCGAACGCTGCGAAATAAAAGGAAAGACGATACAGGGAAAAAGAATATGTAAAGGTACACATTACGCGGAACGCAAGAATGAATCTTTTAGAAATAAGCGACAATTGGAACATCATTCTACCAAAGAAGCATCACCATTACTAAACATTATAGGATTAGATATTATTAAATCGGTTGTACTAGATCCTATGCATCTTCTTTGTTTAGGAGTTGCAAAATATTTGTTTTAAACACACATACACACATACGGACATTTTTTAAAATTGCGATTTTTCGACGTTTTAGAACATTCTGAACACATTGGCAGCGGCAACTAAAAAAAAAAATTTTTTTACGAAAACAAAGCTTCCTCTATGAGGAAGCAAAAAAGAGAAATGATATCTTCAAATTGCGCCAATTATAAAGAAAGAATATATATGTATATTGTTTCAGAAAATAATTGTTGCACTACTTTGATAAAAAATCTTTACATTGCGTCAATTAGAAAAAGAATGTATAATAACAATTTTATAAAATTAAAATTTTTTATTTAAATCCAACAAGGAAATATAAGATATTTAAATACAAAGTTTATATTTGTATTTTTTAGTGGATATAACAATTTTATAAAATTAAAAATTTTTAAATCCAACAAGGGAATACAAGGTACTTAAACAATACGAAGTTTACAAGTTTATATATGAATTTTTCAATAAAAGAAAACATTTAATTACAAACAATTACAGACAGAGGTCTGAGAATTATAAACAATTATAACATTAAAAAATAAACATGTTTTATTAAAATTAATACATTTTTCTTGTAAAAAAAACTTTGCGCTGCTAGACCTCAAAATATAATAAAGTACTAGGTCGAGTTATGTACATTAAGTACAAATTAAAATTACAAGAAGCTTTTTTTACAATGAAACTTATATGTATACTAAAGAAACGTAATCTTAAACCTACTTCGCCTTTTCTTTATCTTTTTTAAAAAGGTATAACCATACTCTAAATTACCTTATTTTTAAAGGTTAAAAAAACATTGCAAAATATTCCCGCCGTACAAACGATTTGATATCAAAACTAGTGCCAATTAATTGTTGTCAGTAAATTAAATGTAACTACTTTATTTGTGTAAAAATATTAAAAAAAACTTATAATGTGTAAATTAATATAATAATATCTAATAATAACATATTATATTATTATGTTCTTTAAATTATTTTAAACAGCAGTTAATTGACACGAGTTAGAACTCAATCAGTTTAGCCGTTGATGAGATATGGAAACATAAACTTCAGTTTTCTAAGCGGCTTGCGTAAAGAGAGCCACGTGCATTTGCCAACAGTTCTGTCACAGCGTTATTGCGCGTGAATTGATGCGAGACAGTCTTTACTTATATATACCATACTCTCTTTACAGTTATTTATGCAAATCCTTTTCTTAAAGAAGAAAGGAATTGAACAAATAAAAAATTACAATTTTAAAAGAAGACGTTTTAAATATTAAAACAATTTTAATTTTTTCTTCTCGTCTATCTGACTTCTCTATATTAAATTGTTATACATAACTGCTGCGTGCGTTTCAACATAAGTTTAAAATTAATGATGAAATAAGGAGAGATATAGCATGTATAATCTGTTAGTTAGACAAATTCAAAATAAATAAACCATAGGTACGTCTCTCTCGCACTCTTTCTTCGACCTTTCCGAGGAATTTCGCAAACGCTTGCTGAGATTATTTCTGTACCGCACATAGTATTCTCACGGCGAATAATGTGCACTATGCACGTATGAAAGGCGAACAAACGAAAAAATAAATGCAAAGCGTGCGACTCACCGTATCGGTGCCCCGGCGCCCTCCTGGGGGGTGTAACTCCGTCGACCTCGCTGTCCTCTCGGCAGCCGGCTCCTCCCGCTACCACGGAGGGCTGCCGAGAGGACAGCGAGGTCGATGGAGTTACAACCCCCAGGAGGGCGCCGGGGCACCGATACGGTGAGTCGCACGCTTTGCATTTATTTTTTCGTTTGTTCGCCTTTCATACGTGCATAGTGCACATTATTCGTCGTGAGGGGACCGTACCCCCCTCTGGTCCTTCGAGATCGTCGCCTACTTATAATCGTCGCGAATCCGGGGACGGATTTACACCCCCCCCCCCCCCCCGAGCATTGGTCCTTCGAGCCGGATATTCGCGTGTAGTATCTGCCGCCGACCTTTCGCGTGGTTCGTGAATGATTAGTTCGTCAGTAATTTAGTCGTTGCAGCGACGAATAATCGGCGCGTGCACCCCCTCGCACTGCGCGATATCTCGTTCGTAGAATCTCGTTTCGCGACGAAGATAATCGCGTGATCATAGTTTCGTTCGCGCGCGCGCCATTATCTCGATCGCTTTCGCTATTAGTTGCATAGTTAGTTAACAGAATAGTATTAAACAAATAATACTATCAGGCGAAGAATATTCATCGGAATATTCTATCGCTATAGTGAATATTCATCGGAATATTCCGTCGTTGTATTTTCGAGCTCGAGCCGTCCGCCCCCCTTGGCCTTGGCGAGCGGCGCGGTATTTCGCTTTTTTTTGTTGTTTGTCTCCGCGCTCGAGGCGAGACTATAGAAATTCGTCGTTTTCGTTCGCATATTTGCGTACTTCTATTTTCGCTGTCGAATATCGACATAATAATATTTTCGCGCGTACATTATATTTTGGGTCTCTTATTTCGCTTAATAATATTTGCGGCCATCTGCTCTCCTGACTTCCTTTCCATATCGACCTTCAATATGTCCAGGGGATTCGTATCGTGACGCGAACTGTGCGTTCGTCGCATGAGGGAAATACATCAATATTCGATGCTCGCGGTGGAAAGTGAGGCGCAGAGACCGAACTTTCTCGTCCGTTATCCGACGGTACCCAAGTTAGTTGAAGATTTTGAAGGGGCTCACCTCAAAGTCATTCAAAACGCCTCGGATGCTGAATTCGTTACCGAGGATGCAATTCGTGATGAGTTTGATAGGATGCGCTTCGCCGTGATAGGGCGGTACGAAAAAAATAGTTGGCGCCGAGAGGGCGGCCGCTTCGTCCTTGCAGGGCTCGCAACCCTCGCCTCGCTCGGCCATCCGATTGCCAAAGATCGCGCTTCCTCAGTTTGCGGGTGATCTCGCCCTATAGGCCGTTTTCATTGCGTTGTACAATACTTCGATTCACGAAAACAATAGCATTTCCGATATCGAGAAATACCAGTATTTATTGGCCTCATTATCGGGGGAGGCTCTCGGCGTCGTTAAAAATTTGCCGTTGGCCGCGGAATATTACATAATAGCATACGACGCGTTGACTGCGCGATATCAGAATAAGCGGAAATTGGCTACGTAGTATTGGCGTTCCCTCGTACACGCCAAACCATTGACCTCGGATTCAGCCGAATCCCTCCACGCGTTATTGGACGTGTTCGGCGAAAACACGCGAGCGTTGCAGATGATGGGCTACCCTGTAGAATCATGGGATTTTATGTTGCTTAATCACTTGTTGGAAAAGATAACTCCCACGCTACGGGAAAAATTCGAATCCGCCCACATGTCGGTAGAGTCGCCGCGATATAAGCAGTTGACGAAGTATCTAACGGGATACTGTACGGTTCTCGCGTCTGTATCCGACTCGTCGACGAAGAAAAATAAAGTAAAGTCATCACAATCCGTATCGAAGAAGGCCGCGTCGACTATTTCTCTCGTCGCTCAAAATGCCGCGTGTCAAAAATGCAAGGAGCAGCATTATTTAGGGAAGTGTCCCGGCTTCTTGAAGCTTTCGGCCAGAGAAAGGCACAGCTTCGTTCGCGAACAGGGATTGTGTTTAAATTGTCTCCGCGCAGGACATAACCTGAGGAATTGTTCTACCTCGTGGACATGTAGGTCCTGCCATGCAAAGCATCACACGCTTTTGCATTTTGAGCGGGGCGGTACACCGCCTCCTGCGACAATCCCGGCGGTCACTCCTACCGCAAAGGACACCGCGACCTCGGGGAACTCGGACGACAAACCGATAGTCTCAATGGCTAGCGTGTCAAATAGCGTAGTTTTGTTGTCGACAGTTCGCGCGGAGGCCTTCGACATATACGGCAATGTGTTTCCGGTTCGCATTTTATTAGATAGCGCGAGTCAAGCTAATTTTGTTACCGAGAGCTGCCTTCGAAGAGGCGGATTTGCTCGGACAAAGCACCGTGTGACGGTATTAGGCGTCAACGAGACGGAGGCCGCCACCACGAGGGGCCTTACGTCTTTCGTGATTCGGGCGCGAAATCGCGATGACATTCGCTTCCCAATCGAGGCCACGGTGCTTCCTCGCATAACCTCGCCGTTACCCAACAATCGAATTGCCTCAAAATCGTGAAGTCATCTAAAGGGACTGCCGCTCGCGGATCCGGAATACTACTTGCCCGGCTCTATTGATATTCTGTTGGGAGCGGAATCATTCGTGTCCGTATTGCATGATGGCCGTCGTATGGGTAAGAATAGGGAACCGGACGCTTTCAATACGGCATTCGGCTGGGTCATGATGGGCGCGGTTTCCCCGTCGTTGCAAGTGCAATCGTTGCACTCCTTTGCTACCACGCTTGAGTCGATTGACGCTGCGGTGGGGCAGTTCTGGAAATTGGAGGAGGTTTCGGAGCATAGTCCGTGTTCGGAGGAGGATAAACGTTGTAGGGAGATATTCGATCAAACTACATATCGCGACCACTCGGGTCGTTTTGTTGTCTCGTATCCTTTTGCTTCGGACACTCCTTCCTTCGTCGACTCGCGACCGATAGCGATCAATAGACTTCGCGCACTCGAGCGCCCGTTTAAATCAAATAAAGAACTTCGCTATAGTTATAACGCGTTCATGCAGGATTATCTTGATAGCGGCCATATGGAGTTGGCGAGCGATCCCCTTCCCGCGGACGGTCGCGTTTATTATTTGCCACATCATGGCGTCCATAAACTTGATAGCACTACCACACAACTTCGAGTAGTTTTCGATGCGTCGTCAAAATGCCCGAACGGGCGCTCGCTAAATGATTTGTTGCTCAGTGACCCGAAGTTGCAGCCTGACATCGTCGCGGTCTTGCTTCTTTTCTGCACCGAACCCGTAGCGCATTACCGCGGACGTGAAGCAAATGTTCCGTCAAATCTGGATCAAGCGGAAACATCGTAATTATCAACGCATCGTATGGCGTTTCTCGGATTCGGATCCTATCCTCGACTACGTGCTTAAAACGGTAACTTTTGGCATCACCTCGTCTCCGTTCTTAGCCATCTATTGCTTACTTCGCTTAGCTTACAAAAACCGCGATAAGTATCCGTTGGTTTATGAGATATTGATCAAGGTGCTATATATATGGACGACGTGGTGGCCAGCTTCCGTACGGTCGAACAAGTTGTCGCGTTTCGCGATCAAGTGCTTGAGTTGTTTCGGAGCACCGGCTTCGAATTGCGAAAATGGGCGAGTAGCCATCCCGCCGCGCTAGAGGGTCTCGACCCAGAAATCTGTAGCCCAAAAATGCTTTCCTTCGAATCGACCGAGGATCAAGCACTCAAAGTTCTGGGCCTTCGTTGGCATTCGCTGTCAGATTGCTTCGGGTTTCAGCTTAACCCCTTGGCTCTAAAATGCACTAAGCGTACGATCTTGTCGGAGGTAGCGCGCATATTTGATCCTTTGGGATTCCTGGCTCCCTTAACATTTGCCGCGAAACGACTGATACAACGCTTGTGGACGTTGAAACTCGAGTGGGACGACGAGCCCCCGTTAGAAGTTCGTCGCCAATGGGAGCGCTACCAATCGGAATTCGACGCGCTGGCCTCCCTTCGCATACCTCGCACCTTCTCAGCAGAGGATGCAGTTCGTCGTGAGCTGCATGGCTTTTGCGACGCGAACGAACAGGGCTATGGGGCCGTGGTTTACGCGCGTATTGTCACTCCTTCTGAGGTCAAAATAAGCCTTCTTTGCGCCAAATCTAAAGTGGCTCCGTTACGCGCTATCTCCCTACCCCGCTTAGAACTCTGCGCCGCGTTACTTCTTGCTAAATTAATCGCATATGTCCGTCGAGTCCTATTGGGACATATTGAATTTGACGCTGAGTATGCCTGGTCCGATTCCATGGTTGCTCTATATTGGATCCGTTCTTCCCCGCACCGATGGAAGACTTTCGTGCGTAATCGCGTTGCCAGAATACAGGAGGAGGTATCGGTCTCGGCTTGGGGACACGTCGCGACTGAGTTCAACCCGGCGGACCATGGTTCCCGTGGACTCTTTCCCCGCGAGCTCGTGGCTAGTTTGTTGTGGTGGAAAGGCCCCGAGTGGCTACTGGACTTCGAGCCCCGAACCGAACCTGTATTTTCGGAGGAATCGCTTCCAAGCGAGGAAGAAAGGATCGTGTCTCTCGTCGCGCTCGAGCCACTTAACTCCATAGTTTCGTTATTGAATAGATTTTCGTCGTTAGATAAGATCTGTAGAATAATTGCGTATAGTTTAAGATTTACAAATAGTCATAGTGCCAAGCCGGTACCCACGACCTTGGCCGTGGATCAACTCGAATTGCATTCAGCGTTATTAGTTATAGTAAAGCTTGTACAATTGGAGGTCTTTCGAGATGAAATAGAGCAACTTAGGAGCGGGAGGAAGACCCCAAAACCGATTCGACAACTCGCTCCTTTTCTCGATCCGGCGGGCATTCTCAGGGTGGGCGGTAGGCTCGTACACTCGGTACTGCCTTTCGAGACCAAGCACCCTGCTCTCTTGCCTAATAGACACAGGCTTACAGAACTCGTAATAGAACAGGTGCACCGTGCTCACCTACACCCGGGTAGGCGCACGATGCAGTATTTGCTCGCACAACGGTTTTGGATCCTCGGAGTACATCGCGCAATCAAACGCGTTCTTTCGGGTTGCCATAAGTGCTTCCGGGCTAACCCGCGTGCTGCCTCAACCGGTCATGGCAAGTCTGCCGGTCGAGAGAGTCAGCCAAGCCAAGCCATTCTCAATAACCGGCGTAGATTTCGCCGGGCCATTCGCGATGGTTACTCGTCGAGCTCGGGGAGTCTCCTCCTTCAAAGTGTATGTATGCCTCTTCGTCTGCTTCGCAGTTAAGGCAATACACTTGGAAATAGCTTTTTCGTTGTCGACGGATTCCTTCCTCGCTGCGCTGCGACGCTTTGTGGCCCGACGCGGTCGTTGCTCGCTGCTATACAGTGACTGCGGCACTAATTTCGTGGGAGCCGCGCGGGAGCTGGAGAACCACATGTGCCTCGCGGCGGAGCGAGAGAGGATAAAATGGTCGTTCAATCCTCTCTCCGCGCCCCACTTCGGGGGACTCTGGGAGTCCGGGGTCAAGTCGTTTAAGACCCACCTTCGGAGAGTAGTGGGGGAGCAAATATTATCGGTGTAGGAATTCACTACGGTCCTCGCGCAGATAGAGTCCGTCTTGAATTCCAGGCCCCTCTGCCCTATGAGCACCGATTCTTCTGATCTCGAGGTGTTATCTCCGGGCCACTTCCTCACGATGGAACCGCTTGTGTCCGTTCCCGCTTCCGACTTGACCCCGCTGCCAATAAGCCGTTTGAGTCGATGGCAGTTAGTTCAAAGAGTCCACCAGGACTTCTGGAAGCGCTGGCACCACGAGTACCTCAATACTCTACAACAGCGTCCCAAATGGTGGACCTCGGTCAACCCGCTCGAGGTGGGTTCGTTAGTACTCATAAAGGACGAGAACACGTCCCCCCTCCGTTGGAGACGCGGAAGGGTCGAGGCGTTGCATCCGGGTGATGATGGCGTCCCGCGTGTCGCCACGGTGCGGGTGGCGGACGGTTCGATCTTGCGTCCCCTGGTAAAATTGTGCCCCTTGCCGATGGGCACTTTACCAGGGGCAACGGATTAGATTTAAAAATACAATTATTGTATTTTGGTGGGCGGTATGTTTGGCGCTAACCTTGTATACAAGTAGTTAATAGGTTGTGTTAATAGCAAGTGTTCTTATATTGATTAACAAGTTAGTTTTAGATTACCGTCGGTAACTTCATTTTCGTGTTTGGCGACTCGCGCGAAACGTCGGCGGATCGCGATCGTTACATGTCGATATTCGCGCGACTCACCCGACTCGTGCTGCCCGCCCGCGGGCGGCATCCCCAATAATTGGGGGAAAATTGATACTCGCTCGCGCCGTACTACACAGAAGCGCGAGCCGGAAAGTGCCGCGGAGCACATCACTCTTCGCCCAGACGGGATCGAGTCAAGTCGTCTTCGACAAATCAACTCTTCATTCGGAATATAAGTGCAAAGAAAAGTGTCGTGCCTGCCTTGCTTGCCTGCCTTACTTGCCTGCCAGCCGGCTCCTCCCGCTACCACGGAGGGTTGCCGAGAGGACAGCGAGGTCGACGGAGTTACACCCCCCAGGAGGGCGCCGGGGCACCGATACGGTGAGTCGCACGCTTTGCATTTATTTTTTCGTTTGTTCGCCTTTCATACGTGCATAGTGCACATTATTCGTCGTGAGGGGACCGTACCCCCCTCTGGTCGTTCGAGATCGTCGCCTACTTATAATCGTCGCGAATCCGGGGACGGATTTACACCCCCCCCCCCCCCCCCGAGCAATTCTGTAATACAGGATTTAGAACGTGTGCTTGCAAGGTGCAGGATTTCTGGAGAAGAAATTTGGTTATTTGCTCCAAGTTATTTTACGAGTAATTTAAGAAGACACTATTGAGTAATACAAGTATAAAAAACACAACAAACTACCTGACAATCTACGGCTACTTTGCTCGGAGACACCAAAATGTAAGGCAAAATGTAATAAATGTAGTAGAATATATACCTATACCTATTCTATTATCCTATATCGGATAAACGGTTTTTAGAACGGCATTTACTAGAGAGCATTTTAATAGAAAATTTAGAAGTTTCTATGAAACAAAATCAACATGAGTATACTGCAAATCCAAGTATATTATTTTTACGCATAAGCGTTTAGAAATGACACATTTGGTTAAAGATTTTTTTACATGTTTCCTTATGTGCTAAATTACGTCATTTTGCACGTTTAATAGTATAATAAAATTGAAAGTTAATACGGTTAATCGTGGTAAACGATGTGAATTAAAACAGCAAGAGATGTAGTAGGAAGAACCTCAGTTAAAATTACACACTTGGATTTGCAGTTAGTAAAATAATAAAACAATCAACAGCTAAAGAAAAATAGTTACTCACAAACCCTATCCGACCATAAAAGCTGCCTGCGTTTTTCAGTATAAGTTAGAAATTTTTGATAAAATAAAGAAACATAGAATAACTAGGTATATGAACTAATAGTTAGCAAATTTAAATTATATAGGTACATGGCATGTATCCATGTTTATATACATTCTAATAAATAAGCACACTTTTCTCTTCGACTCTTGAGACAATTTTTGCAAGTGCTTGTTGAGGCGATTTCTGTATTACATTTACATCAGTCACTTTATAATATAGAACGATTACAATGGAATTACAGGTCAGAGCGAGTGAGTTGGGGCTTTGTGTGGAAATATTTTGATAGAAAGGAATCTTTGCGGGCAGTGTGCAAGGATGAGAAATGTAAAGAAGAAATTCTGTCATCCAGAAGCAATAGAGTTACAATGAATTTAAGAGAGCACTTATTCAAAAAACATAACATTTTATCGCCCACTATCACTTTACCTACGGCAATATTATACAGAGTTAACAGAGTCACAAGTAACAAGATGTGACGCAAAATGTAAAAATTGTGGTAAAAATTACAATTATTTTATAGAAGACCAGTTGTTACGTAACCACATAGATAAATGCACAGAAATTCGGAGTCGTGAGTAAGTACATTTTCAAGCACTTGTAATACCAAAAATTATAAAAGAAATCTAATAATAAAATATATATAATTAACGGCTAAATAAAATTGAGCAAAGAAATCTTTCATTGCGGCATATATACATATATACATAATATTTATTTGTATTTCGGTCATAAATGTGCCTTTCCAATTACAATAACCATAATCTTACAATTATTTTGCACACAATTTAAAAAAAATTTTAATCGATCATTTTTACGTGTTTTAATCTATCATAGACGTATACAAGTCGTCATTTATAATAGCAAGGATAGGTTTCCAAGTTCTTCCTTCACAAGGGAAGGGTCCAATGTGTTGTCGCGCAAATAAAATTCTAATCTAGTGCATTCAAAATAACGTAACAAAATATGGTTACCACTAAATTTTAAGGTGCTATGGACTATTATAGCAGAAGGTACAGGTCTTCAAAGATTGAAAGTACAATGGAAGACAAACAAAAGACATGGATTTTTATAAGACAAAGGTTTATTTTACATATATGTATTATGTAATAGAATTATGTATTACGTAAGAATATGTATTAAAATAATATACAAAATTTAGTGGTAACCATATTTTGTTACGTCATTTTGAATGCACTAGATTAGAATTTTATTTGCGCGACAACACATCGGGCCCTTCCCTTGTAACTATTTGTTTTATTTAACATAAAATTTAATAACATCTCAAAATTCAAATATATTGACTCTTTTGCAAAACAATAATTTAGAACAATAATGTTGAGATAATCTGGGAACGCACGATTGCGAGAGATAGGGTAGCACAGAGTCACACCGTATTGTACAAGAGATCGTTTATTCTCGAACAATAGTTTACACGCGTACGCTGGTAACTCGTGTCTGCGATTGAAAACGGAGCAAGCCGGAGCAGGGACACAGGTGGTAAGAGAGGGGTGGTTTGGGCTATCCCGGCCCGCCTCGTGCTGACTTCGTGTCAGCATTCCTATCGCGGAACATTCGAGAAGCGCGAAAACTAATCGTCCTCAACAAATAATATTTAAAATAATTTTGTTTTTAATTACATCTCATTTTAATGCAGACAAGGCACTTCAAGCTCAACAAATTACGTTATGGCTTCTACTCCAGAACGTCAAAGTTTGCAGAATCTGATGGATTTGCCGTTGGATTTGTCCTTCTATTCGTGTGAGAGAACTAGTGAATATGCAGCCGCAATTCATGAGTAATTATTCGTTGTACATATTTATAAAAAATAAAAAAAATAACGATATCCTAGCAGATTTATAATACTGATATTTTTGCACAAAGATAACTTTGCAAAGATTTTAAACAATTACTCCATCTTTTCTTCGTTTAAATTACGACATAAAAATAATAGTTTTATTTAACAGTTTATTAATGTGCACTACTATAACATTTTAACTGCTATATCACAATTGAAATGTCTATCATGTTTTATTTTTATCATGTCGTATGTGACTGTACAGAAATGTTCCGAATACTTCAGAATCATCTCTTGTGAATTTACATTTCCTTATGTCAGAATCATGATAATTTACTACAGTTTTATTTTAAATTATTATTTTTCTTTATTTTTATTTACACGATATTTCAATGCAGACAAGGCGCTTCAAGCTCACGGATTTACGAGAATCCCACTCCAGAACGTCAAAGTCTGCAGAGTGAGCATGATCTGATGGATTTGCCGTTGGATTTGTCCTTCCATTCATATGAGGGAACTAGCGAAAACACAGCCGCAATTCATGAGTAATTATTCGTTGTACTTATAAAAAAATAAAAAAAATAACGATATCTTAGTAGATTTATAATACTGATTTTTTTGCACAAGGATAACTTTGCAGATATTTTAAATAATTACTCCATCTTTTCTTTGTTTAAATTACGACATAAAAATAATAGTTTTATTTAACAGTTTATTAATGTGCACTACTATAACATTTTAACCGCTATATCACAATTAAAATGTCTATCATGTTTTATTTTTATCATGTATGTGACTGTGCAGAAATGTTCCGAATACTTCAGAATCATCTTTTGTGGATTTGCATTTCCTTATGTCAGAATCAAGATAATTTACTACAGTTTTATTTTAAATTATTATTTTTCTTTATTTTTATTTACACGATATTTCAATGCAGACAAGGCGCTTCAAGCTCACGGATTTACGAGAATCCCACTCCAGAACGTCAAAGTCTGCAGAGTGAGCATGATCTGATGGATTTGCCGTTGGATTTGTCCTTCCATTCATATGAGGGAACTAGCGAAAATACAGCCGCAATTCATGAGTAATTATTTGTTGTACTTATAAAAAAAAAAAATAATGATATCTTAGTAGATTTATAATACTGATTTTCTTGCACAAGGATAACTTTGCAGATATTTTAAATAATTACTCCATCTTTTCTTCTTTTAAATTATGACATAAAAATAATAGTTTTATTTAACAGTTTATTAATGTACACTACTATAACATTTTAACTGCTATATCACAATTAAAATGTCTATCAAGTTTCATTTTTATCATGTCGTATGTGACTGTACAGAAATGTTCCGAATACTTCAGAATCATCTCTTGTGGATTTGCATTTCCTTATGTCAGAATCAAGATAATTTACTACAGTTTTATTTTGAATTATTATTTCTTTCTATTTTTATTTACACGATATTTCAATGCAGACAAGGCGCTTCAAGCTCACGGATTTACGTTAAGGATCCCACTCCAGAACGTCAAAGTCTGCAGAATGAGCAGGATCTGATGGATTTGCCGTTGGATTTGTCCTTCCATTCATATGAGGGAACTAGCGAAAATACTGCCGCAATTTATGAGTAATTATTCGTTGTACTTATAAAAAAATAAAAAAAATAATGATATCTTAGTAGATTTATAATACTGATTTTTTTGCACAAGGATAACTTTGCAGATATTTTAAATAATTACTCCATCTTTTCTTCTTTTAAATTACGACATAAAAATAATAGTTTTATTTAACAGTTTATTAATGTATGTGGCGGTCTGCCGACCGCACATAAGATCCTACGGAACAACAACCCGTAATACACGGACCGATCGATCGGTCCCCACTACACGCGCGCAGGCAAGCCGTCGCGCCCCACCACGCGCGCGCCGACCGAGCGCCCGAGTGGGGCCTACGCCGCGTGCCGCAAGCATGGTGTCTCCCGCCGACAGGTGGAAGACTTTCTCGCAATTAAAACGCGACCAGGGCCCCTACATTAGGCCCGCCGACGAGAGCTCATCATCAGTTCACGGCTTGGCTATCCACAAGTCGGATCGACAAGAGTGGAAAGACGTGAACTTGTCTTTTGAAGCCAATCAACAGTGACTACACAGAGAAGGTACCGGACTACGAATCCACGCCTATCGCTGCCGCCTAGAAAACCGGAGCAGTCGCAGGACCATCCTACAGCGTGGAATCTTATTCCGATCGATCTGCCTACGAGGAAGCTTACGAGGCCGCCGAGACATCTACTGGTGGAAGGAGACGTACGAGTTCGACGAAAGACTTTTCCCAGTTGGAAATTCGAGGCACCACCACTCCTGTCGCCATTGGCCCTATCACCAGGAGACCGCACGGAGAAGGGACGCAAACCATTCCACCATCTCGAGTCCACAGAGGGACACAGGCTGAGATCCTCCACGACGAGTCAGGAACAGACAGCGAGTGGGAGACTCCCACCATCGAGCGAGCTACACAAACCGACAGAGGTTGGGAGACAGCGATATATAAGGCCGAGCGCTACCCTCGAGCGAGGACTCCATCGCCAGAGAGAATCCGAGTAGCACAGACCGACTCCGATCCAAGGCCGACGCTGACACCACCGGGAACACCGCCGGCTTGGAGAGAACTCGGACGTTGGGGAAAACAGCAGCCGCTACACCGAACAAGAACGCGGCCGTGCCTGCTGTGGAGCGAGCGTCCGGCTTAAATCTCTCGATCCCATCGGCCCTTTTCAGGGCCACATAATTTTTCCAATCGGCCCTTCTCAGGGCCACCATAAATTAACGCAAACATAAAACTACTTGACTTGTATATAGCCTTGTATATAGACAGAATAAATTCGAACTAAGTGTACAGTATAAACCAACGTCTAGTCAGTTACGGACCTTGACATAGCGACTCCATCCTTCCTGCGAAGCGAACACTCGGCAAGCGAGCCGAATCTACGTGGCCGCCTGGCCATAATGTACACTACTATAACATTTTAACTGCTATATCACAATTGAAATGTCTATCATGTTTTATTTTTATCATGTCGTATGTGACTGTACAGAAATGTTCCGAATACTTCAGAATCATCTCGTGTGGATTTGCATTTCCTTATGTCAGAATCAAGATAATTTACTACAGTTTTATTTTAAATTATTATTTTTTTCTGTAGGATGAGCAGGCTCTGATGGATTTGCCGTTGGATTTGTAACTTCTATTTGTGTGAGGGGATTAGTGAAGATTCAGCCGCAATTCATGAGAAAGTATTTGTTGTACTTATATTATACAGTATAATGATTTCCCAGTATGTAGATTAATACTGATTTTTCGCACAAGGATAACTCTTAACTGCAATATTTAAAATAATTACTCCATCTTTTTTTTTTAAATTATACGGCGTAAAAATAATGGTTTTTTTCAACAGTTTATTAATGTTATAAAAGAGTAAATGTTTTTATAAAATAGTTGGATTGTTCAAGGAGTGTATATAACGGAAAGAATATTTCTATTTAAGATTAATATTAAGATGTAAAGGTTAGCTTGATGCATAGAATAACCTTGGAAAATATTCATCCTTCAGTAATCTTATTCATTTGATCATTTTAATTTTCCTGGTCAAAGTATGAAATTTAAAAAAGTCATATGATTTTATTTTATAAAATGTTACTAATATTTTATAAAATATTATATAAAACTTTTACTCCTTTTGAACAATGTGTCAATGCTTTTATACAATTTCTAACCTTGTACTCTCAACTGACTAAATACTTCTGATGGTTTCTCTATAAAATATTAAAATCGTTAATTCTTATTTTTTCTGCATAAAAAACTATTACAATTATGTGTTAGATGTCAGTATATATTACAAAAGCGTTATTAGAAATTAATAAACAATTAACTAAACAAAATAACTGGCGTTTCATCCATCTGCGAAATTAACAATAATTCTAGTAAATAATATAATGTACATATACCAGATTGTGTTGTATTAAAGATTGTCTCTGCAATCGTGCTAAAATGTAGTGAGTTATGAACTATGACTTGCGCACTATAAGATGTGTTTGGATGTAAATCTGGAATTGTGATCATTGGCTCCGTTGTAGATTTTGTAATAATGTGATTATCCGGCGTAGATAATTTTAAGTCTTTACAACCATAGTATTCTATAACCTGAAATTAATTCAAATCATCTGAATATTAAGTCAAAGTATGTTAAGGTAAAATATCTTAATATTATAATTAAAATAGTTAAAATTAAATGTGTAATGCGATCTTAACAATCCCGCGCAATTTAATATTTTGAGTATTGTATGATTCTATCTGACGTAAGATAAACTAGATTGAAATATAAATAAAATCCAGTAATCCCAATTAAATTTTTATAAATAATTAATTTTTTATGTATGGTATATGTACATATAACTTTATTACCTTCAGAATTATTTTATATCGTATTATTTCTCCTTTCAGTTTATTTGGTGGTCTCCAAGTTAGAATGAGTTGTGTGTTAGTCAATAACACACTTCGAAGATCTAGTAGGTACTTTAGACGGAACTGTGGATATTTATAAAAAAATATTTATAATCTATGTATTATATGTGCAACTATGTATCTAAGCAAATAAACGGTTTTTAAAATGTTTTTAACATATAATTGAACTTACCGCCTTCAAGTGTACGAATTTCCTCGGAAAATAACTTGAGATTATTATGAAATATGGTCACATCAAAAGAAGTGTATGGCGTCAAATCTTACAAGTTATGTGGGAAAGACGTAGCTGATACAGAAACTATTTTCTCACTCGTATCTATATTGCGTACTACCAGATGATACCAATTTGCCGAGCATGAATATAATTGCTATGATAAGAAAAAACAAAATAAATTTTATTCAATTCAAAATATTATGCAAAATACTAAGAATGTTCAAATGGAATTATAGGTATACGCAAAGATTAAAGTAAATCTATATACCTAAACCTTTAACATAAAACAACTACCTACATTTGGATTAATTTTCCAATCACTTATTATGCCGTTTTCTTCGGGCGTCACATCAAAGTTTTCAGCCGCTATATCATTATGGCTAAAATTATCACAAAAAATATTAAATTATTGATATATATATTGTCACGGCTTTTTCGGCCGGATCAAAGGGACGCTAAGAGAGTCGGATGGTAGGCCTCTCGGATTAATCCCTCGCGCGAGTCAGGCGAGTCAGGCGGTTCTTCAATAAATCGGTTGGGCGCCAGACGCGAATCCCTCGCGTCCACTAATTATTCGGAAATCTCGAACGCGAACTCGCGAAAACCATAACCTGTCGCACGAGGGGCCAGCCGGCTCGACCTAACGGCAGAGGGGCGGGGTGGAGGCAGGGCAGCGCGGGTCGTGGCACGAATACAAAAAAAATTCCACACAAAATGCCGAACGCTTAATGAGCAGTAAATCTTGTTTATTGGAAAGAGAATGAATAGTCGGAGTATTAGTGATTGAACAATGTAAAAGTAGCGGTTTGATTTATTTGAATAAACAATGTCTCGTTATTCGGAGAGAAGAAAAGTAATCAGATTATTAAATTTGGAACGGCGTGTAATTAACGGTTTTGATCCGGTTGAACAATAATTTCGCGGGAGAAAATACTATAAACAGTTAGAATTTCTGATAACAAGCGGCAGTCCCGGCAGGGAAATATCAGCCAGACAGCGACAAAAGAAATAAGCGAACGTCGGTTGGTATCGTTCGAAAACAAGGGCTGACCGGGGAAAGTATCGCAGGTGAAAGCTAAACAGAACCGTGACCGGTTTGAATATCATTGGAAAAGACCGCAAGTAAATAAAAACGCGGTATAGGAAACGTAAATTCGAGCGCTATACCGTACGGAGAAATAGAGAATATAATATTAAGATCTATAATCCGACAAACAGGCTTGTCGCGAGGACGAAACTTAAATCTAATCAATTTGAGAAACAGTCTTGTCGCGAAGACAAAGCGAGAATCTAAACAGCCGGTACGCAGGCTTATCGCGGAAACAAAACGCAGGTCTAATCGACTCGACAAGCAGACTTTTCGCAGGAACCAACTTAAATCTAACTTATTACTAACATCGCCGAAACGTTAAATTTTATCGCGAGAAGGGAATCGACAAGTTACACGCGATACAATCTACGGCTGGCACCCCGCTGGGCACACCGGAGTTCGCTCGCAAAAACAAGCAGCGACGTACGAAGGTCGTCGGTCGGTCGCTCGCACGAACGCAAGTACGCCAGCGCGATCTCGAAATTACTCGCGACACTCCTATCGCAATTAACGCAACGCGAAATGACTCGACACTCACGCGACAATTACACAACGGTAGCTCACAAACCGCCAATAACGGTGTAGCGATGGTCTCTACGCTGTACCCGGGCAGACACCCCGCAGGGCCACTCTCCGGCGATACGCGATAAAGGAGCGCCGCTGCGACTCCCCGAGAACAATTCGACGACACTCGTAAATACGCGAGAATAATACCCTGCAGCCGGGAGCTGCTTTGGTGACGCCGCCTACAGGACCGCGGGTCGAGACACCGCGGAACCAAGCAGACCGGACCGGCCCAGAGGTACCAAGGGCCATGCCAAGGATTACGGACGTGGTCATTCTCCGCCCACCGAAGAGTCCGCCTAAGTAGGCTTAGCAAGCGCGATCCGTTTGTTCTTGCATTCACTTTTCCCTTTGCTTTTCGTTTCATTGCGCACCGCATAGTATATAAGATGCGTTGGTTATAGGATTAAAATATAATATTCCTAGATATAAGTTACATTGATATATATTTATATGTGTGCACGAGTATGCACGACAGCCATATCTCTGAGTGACGGATGGTCGCCCAGAGCGTATGAACCAAAAATAGTTTTGTTGGTTTAATTTATGATTTTCTTTTATTTTCTGCCAAAGGCCCACGGTGGCGATAAATTGATCTAATAAAGATATTTTCCTCTCCACCGTTTCGATACGATGTATGATTTTGTCTTGCGTTACAGCAGTCGACTTGTGTGAAACCTCGATAATAGAATCTTCCTACCGACTCGCTATTTTTTGAAATAAACGGGAACTACCCCGTGATTCAGCGTTATTGCGCGTCGGCGTAAGCAGCTACGCGCATTCGAGCGTGTTATACGGTTGATAGTACATTCTGCACCGAAATCGCGTCACACAGGATTTCCGCGTGGAATTTCGACATGTCGCAACTGGTTAGCGTTCTTGACGCGCGAATAAACAATTTTCGTCCGCGACGACCGAGTGTGCACCAGGAGTCGAGCACACGCGTCATCCACGGGAGGTGACTATCCAAGGTGACATTATGAGTCACGAGGAACACGCCTCACGTGTCCCCGACGTTGTCCGACAAGTGTGCGGCAGAATCACCGCACAAGTCTCAACTCCCGCGGAGGACGATACCTACGCGTCAGTCGAGTACCGATGAGCGTGATAATTGACATTTCGACCGAGTCCGAAGTGTGTGCGGGAAAATCCTAGCACAGACATGATACGGGTAAACCAATGTTACGAATGTGTTTCCGGGATGTCAATTAAGGCACCCGTGACGTTTAATTAGATTTTTTATCACTGTGCCGCGAGATAGTAGCACACACCCGGTACAGCCACGGGACCACCGGAGACGGTCTACCGAGGTCCGAAATAGGCCAAATATCGAGTTTCAGCCCGATCCGACCTGGGTGCCGGAAACACCCAGCACGGACACCTTCCTCAGGGACAACCGCGTGCGAGCGCTTCACAGAGCCCCCGGGAATGCAGCGCACCAGGTCCCGTCGACCTGCAAACTCTGCGCGCCGAGATCGACGCACACATCGTCTACAGGGACAAGACCCATACCGATGCATTTCCGAGGTTGTAATACACACGAATATCGCGATCCCGCGTCGATTCGACAAGTGTGCGGCAAAAACATCGCGCACGGATCTCGAACAGCGATTAAGTCATCATAGCTCGCTTCACGAGATGTTAATTAGTGATGCAATAGCGCGATTCCGCGTTAATCGGATGATTGTGCGCCGAGATCATCGCACACGCGTAATCGTTAAAATTGTGACGTATGAGCGTGCATAAAAGGCAGTATCGAGCATAAGAGTTGTATGCGAGCGATATCCATGGCGTAGATCCTAAGAAACATCCATAATTTCGTATCTCGGAGAGATCCGTGAAATTGTAAAATATATATAATATTCTCGAGATGTATTTGCGAATAGTCTCCAGCGAGCGCGAAATAACCGGGAAACAAAACAACATTCTTCTCTGTTTGTCAGTTGTTTGTTCCATACGCAGTTACCGTCATGCGGCGATCACGTGATCACCGATGGTCCGATGTGACAAACAACAAGAGTGGGAGTAGCGCCCAGGAGTGGGAACGTGCGACGCGGCGAGCGATCGACCGAGGTCAGTCTGTCGGGAGAGCTCAGAGCGGTAACTCATTTTGACACATAGCCGAGATTCTCGTAACAACCGACGAGACCCGCGTACGGAGCGATATCCGCGAGTTCACGAATTTATTGAGTTTCGCGATACTCAACGTATGTGCGCGATTTATGCGTAACAGTGAGCAGTCTGTCGGGAGAGCTTGAAGCGTTTACAATAGTCTCTCGTTACAACCGACGAAGCCCGCGTACGGAGCGATATCCGGAAATATCACGTATCGGTGTTAGTGCGTGCGACATATGTGAATAACGCGAAATTTCACATCCGTGTACGAAACAAAGGACGATCATACGGGAGGATATATTATATTCTCACTACGACCGGTGATACCCGTGTTGCGGAACGAGATACGCGCATATTCGGAAAATAGTCGATTTTACACGCGACACGCGAACTGTGATATACGACGACGGTGATACACCAAGAGTGACTGTAAATCATTGTCGGTCGAACTGAATGACTGTTTATTCGAAATTTACTGAATAAATACAGTGTTATGTAAAGAGATATCCTGAGTGTCAGAAATCATTCGACGATATCCTGTGACCCATCCTGAGTCACCTTCCATGCGGGAGATTCATGCGTAATCACCATTCCTGCGGAAATTAAGTGCGAGTAAATGCACATTGCTTACGCTACAAGCATACGGTATACGATACTTACCTGAGATTCTGCGACGATCCTGTGGGTGCTTCATCCGTGACGATCCAGTGGTCCTGAGCATCGTTGGTAGTAAGCGGCTTCTACGAAGGAGGTCCATCCGTGAGACGAGACGCAGAGCGGCCAGCAGCAGTCCGGAACACCTGAAACAGAAAAAAGAGAGAATTAGTCGACAGATACGGTTAGTAGTATACTTACCTTTCTCGATTTAGAGGATAAAATCGAGTGGCGACCGTGCTACGCGAACTTTGAGAATATTTCGGTAGTTTAACGAATGAGTTGTGTCACGCGTGAACCTACGTGCCCGGTTACAACCCAACGGCGCGAAACGCGAGACTCTAAGTCGCACGGGGCGTCGCGATATCCGCGGCCTCGGCGGCCGCCGCCCGATCTCGCGACCCCGCGGTCGCGATCCCCAGGAGGCCGTACGTCCTACCAGCACACGGTCTGTGAACCGACGTGAGGCCCCTCGCGCCCGCCACCGACCGCCAACACCAAAATACGCGATAAGTCACCCGCCGTGTGCGCGCAGGTACACCGCAGTGCCACTCTCACGCTACACGCGGACCTCCACTTCTCGAGACTCTATCGCGAAACCCGAAACGAAATCCACAACACCAAATTATGCCGCGTCCGGCGATTTCGCCGCGTCCGGCGTACGTCGCGTCCGACGTTTTTCGCGAAACGGCTAGTCGGGGCTGGGCGGGAAGTCACTCTCGCGGCTCGATCGCGGCTGTACAACACTCTAAATGACGGGGCAACCTCACCGGTCCGCTGATTCCTCCGCACTTCCTTTCCGTCACAGGCGCCGGGGAAGATGGTCCGGATCCTCGAAACTTCACTCGGAATAAATTCGCGACACTTGCGAGACGTGTAACCAAGCCGGCGGACGAACCAGAAGAGAGCGATCGAAGCGGCGAGCTCGATGCGCAATCGAAGGTTCGCCCCTCTCAGGGGGTGGCGCGGTATCCTCGCGCGACGCCGCAACCAATGAGGGGCGAGCGCGTTGTGGATCACGCGGGCACCGGTGTCGATATTCGATACTGCGGGGATTCCTGGGCACCCTCCCTATTCTCCTCGATTTTCCGAGAGGCCTGCACTTGGACACGGTACATTTGGACACAGTTTATTTGGACACGGTCATTTGGACACGATCTATTGGACACCGCTCGTTTGAACACCGTTCATTTGGACACCGTTTATAATGACACCGTTCATTTGGGCACGAAAATACGCGACCTGTGCACTTGGACACGAGAATGCGCGACCTGTTCACTTGGACACGAAAATGCGCGGCCTGTGCAGTTGGACACGAGAATACGCGACTTGTGCACTTGGACACGAAAATGAACGACCTGTGCACTTGGACACGAGAATGCGCGACCTGTTCACTTGGACACGAAAATGCGCGGCCTGTGCAGTTGGACACGAAAATGCGCGACCTGTTCACTTGGACACGAAAATGCGCGACCTGTTCACTTGGACACGAAAATGCGCGGCCTGTGCAGTTGGACACGAAAATGCGCGACCTGTTCACTTGGACACGAAAATGCGAAATAACTTTCGATGATAAATATGTCGCAGCCACATGGTGTACACACACACACACACACACACACGCGGGGGGGTGCAAGGGGGGGCCTTCGGCCCCCCTCCCGCACCCCCTCCGCCGGTAGGCAGGGTGGACCTCGCTTAATATCTCGTGTCCAACTGCACAGGCCGCGCATTTTCGTGTCCAAGTGAACAGGTCGCGCATTCTCGTGTTCAAGTGCACAGGTCGTTCATATTCGTGTCCAACTGCACAGGCCGCGTATTTTCGTGTCCAAGTGAACAGGTCGCGCATTTTCGTGTCCAAGTGAACAGGTCGCGTATTCTCGTGTCCAACTGCACAGGCCGCGCATTCTCGTGTCCAAGTGCACAGGTTGCTCATTTTCGTGTCCAAGTGCACAAGTCGCGTATTTTCGTGTCCAAATGAACGGTGTCCATATAAACGGTGTCCAAATGAACGGTGTCCAAACGAACGGTGTCCAATAGATCGTGTCCAAATGACCGTGTCCAATTGAACGGTGTCCAAATGTACTGTGTCCAAGTGCACCTCTCCCGATTTTCCTGCCCCCTTTTGCTCGGTGCACCGGGCGCTCGGGAGGCTTCCGCTTGCGGGAGGGCCTCCTCCGCGGACCTCGGGAGCGCTGGCTAGGCGTCCCGGGCTCGCCTAGATGTTCCAGGGGTCCAAGTTTTCCTTCGGAGACCCCGGGCCTGTCTCGGCTTCGTCGACCCTGCGGGCCACGCGTGTCCGTCGCGTGCCCCCCACAATACGGCTGTCGTCCTGCTTCGTTACTTCTCGCGTCGCTCCGTCTCTCCTCCCGGTTACCGAATTCCGCGCTCTTCGGCGTGGTTCTTCCGTGGGGCTTCGGCGAGGTGCCAAATTTCATACAAAACAAAAAGAAAGATAAATAATACGCCTTTTTGGGATTTCGAGAGGCCCCCTGGAGATTTCGCAGTTGCTCCCCTGGCTCGTCCGCGGGCGCAAACCCGCGCCTTGTGACGGCGGCGGGACGCTGTTACGCGCGGCGAAGCGTCACGTCACAATATATTATACAACTAGATAAAAAACTTAACATATTTTATCACGCATTTAACAATAATAACAGAAATGTAACAAACTTTTATAGCACTGTAAGATAGTTTCAGTGTTTCTTAATCTTTCTATATCATATTATATAAAATTGATATTGCTAAGATAATAATCTTGATCAATAATTTTAATTTACGTTGTATCAAAATAATAAAATTACTGATAATAAATTATTAAATAACTGTTAGAATTATAATAAATTAATTAACAAGTTATAGATCCTAAGTAATAAGACATTGTATAAAGTAAATAAATATCGACTCACGATTGCACTTAGTTTCTGCTACTTGCCAATTGCTACGTATTTGCACACCATCAACATCTAAAGTAAAACCGATATGATAAGTAGTGCCAGGTTCCATATTCTCAAAATAAGTTGTCAATTGTATCATATTTCGAAATAGTTTGTTCCGTGATTGCTGACCGTATTTGATTTGTTCCTGCGATAAATGTATATCATAAACTTGATCTCTATCCTTCTTTTTATTATCAAACATTTGGCAATATCGAGATATTTGTATTAATTGTATTTATTTAATTATCAATTTAACGATTAATCTAAACAATATTTTTTATTATTTTAAAAAGAACGTTATAAAAATAATTTTAAATTGTTATTTGAACGGTAAAAGAATACAAAATTGATATTTTGCCATATTCGTCCTTCCATGTTATAGGAATAACAGAGGCTAAAATAGTCGTCTCGTTTATAGAGATAATCATAAGTGCTTTGGGCTTGTCTACGCCTGCGAAATAATCAATAATGTATTTTTACACTTGTTTCTAATTATGAGGGATAGTCGTTTGATAAGTATAATTAAAAGGATGCTAAGTATCATATAAGAAAATGTTACTTGTTTGACATAAAAGTGGTATGTAAATTTCTTTAGCATTGTCACAACCAATCAAGAGACACGGTAGTGTCTCGCGCCAAGTACGCGCGGAGCGAGACAGCCATGGCTCTATATACGCGACGCGACGAGTTGCGAGTACCCGAGATTTTTAGATCTCGATAACCAATGAACGGATCAAGTTCTAACTAGGCTTATCGTAAAGCTTGGACCAAATTTATATAATAAAAGTGTTTTTATATTTCCGCTACGTGCCCAACGAGCGGAGATATTACGATGCAAATTCCGAGGAATAGTCGTTTGATCCTGAAAATTTTCATTTAAGATACGTCCACGTTCTCCGTTTGCTGTGTTCGCCACGGCGCGGCGCTTAAGTCTAATTTTCTTGTGGCATTCATACCCTCGCCGTTATGCGGCGCTCTAGTCTCTACGCGTAGAGATGCGTTAGTTCGATCGATCGATCACATGTGAGGTGACAGGAGTAAACATAACCGTATGTGCATATACGCGACGCGACGAGTTGCAAGTACTCGAGATTTTTAGATCTCGATAACCAGCGAACGGATCGAGTTCTAACTAGGCTTAATGGATAGCTGGGACCAAATTTATATAAGAAGTTCGGTTTCATCTATCTCTTGACTATTTGTATCTTTTACTTCTGCTTTTGTCGACGCATAAAACATGTAAGTCATTTTTGGCATCCTTTTCGCTATGTTTCATGTCTTTATGATACATCTCTGTGATCACCTTTTTAGCTTTATGAAGCATGATGTATTTTGGGAACTATATTAGCGACATAGGATGTATATGCGTTGAGTGCTGGCAATGATTATTGTTATTTTCCCTCACTTGAAAAGGGCCAGATGTTGGCCGAAACGTTGTGAGCTATAATAAAAGAGAAATTTTGGCCAGTTAGGTCGCTTAAATATATTTTATTATATAAGAAGTGTTTTTATTTTTTTGCTACGTGCCCTACGAGCGGAGATATTACGATGCAAATTCCGATCCTGAAAATTTTCATTTAAGAAACGTCCACGTCGTCGTCGTCGTCGGACATATAACATATCGTAATATCTCCGATCGTAGGGCACGTAGCGAAAAAGTAAAAACACTTCTTATATAAATTTGGTCCAAGCTTTACGATAAGCCTAGCTACAACTTGATCCGTTCACTGGTTATCGAGATCTAAAAATCTCCGGTACTCGCATCATCTTCTATCGGCCCGAACGTTGTTTACGACGACGGATCGGGCCGGCTCGGCTTCGCTCGTCACGCATAACGCGGAGCGTGCGACACACGGGGCGCAAGCAGGGCGCGAGCGCGAGCTCGGGTAGATACGCGATCTTTTAAATTGTTGAACAAAATTAACGCTTATTCCTAAACAATGTCAAAACATAAATAATTTCAGAAATCACTTAAATGTGCGAACCTGCAAATATTTGAGGACCATGGTTATAATTTTTACTAGTTAAAATAGTGGTTAAAATAGGTGCCAACTTCTCAAATTTTTCAATCATTTCGAGAGCAGAATTTCATCTAATCGAAATATCTTGTGTAAAATACAATATACCTTCACTTTTCCCATGCTTTCGCTGCTCTAATCTAACAAAGTGTATCTGATACAATGGTATTTTGCTTAAAATATGTAACAATATGTTTGATTTGTGCAATTTTTTTTTTCAAGACCCGTTGTGTCTTTTTTACTTCCTCCGTTCTGTTATATATTTATACTTATGTAAAATATTAGTAGGGGAAGGTGCTGTACCTTGGAATACTATTAAGTTATTTATTTTTCTTAGCCAGTTTTAATTTAAAAATTTTGAAAAAAATATATTACTAAAGTACATATACAGGGTGTTACTAAAAGACCGCCCACTAACTACATAGCGGTATTCCTTGTCAAAAACTGAGTCGAAAAGTCCTGAACCACTTTTTTCTATAATGCTTAACAAAACCATAATCATTGAGTAAAGTTAGTCCAACCAGCGTCGTTTTTTAGCCGGGTAAACGTCGGTGAGCCGCGCGCCTGATAGTGTGCGTGAGCGCTCCGCCGCGCATCGCGCGGCGGCACGGCGGCACGACGGCACGGCCGCGCTATGCCTTCGCGCGCGTCGCATGCAATATTCTTACGCATTGTAATAATAGAAAAAATTTTTTTTTGCACTAAAAATCACTTTTTAAGCGTCGTCTACAATGGTCGCGGTCGCAGTCGCGGTCGCAGACGTCTAGACGGAAGCGTAGTCGCACAAATTCCTAGCGACTGCGACTGGACTGCGATTTTACAACGAGCCAATTTGACAGAGAAAACCTTAACCTAAACTGAAGGATCTCGCAAGCGTGCCAAAATCTGTCATGTGCGTGTGATGTGTGGAAATGTAATCTTTTGTAATTTGAAACCCACCCTTCTTTTAAAAAGTGTCTGCTTCCTTATTGGCTAATCGTTACTCTTCTTGCGACTTCGTAGACTGTACTTTCTATTGCGACTACGCTTCCGTCTAGACGACTGCGACCGTCTAGACGACCGCGACTGCGACCGCGACCGCGACCGCGACTATACGACTTCTTATTGTAGACGACGCTTTACTCTTGTCAGAAGTACCTCCTTGCAGAAAATTTTGATAGCAGATAAAACTTTCGCCAAGACGTAACTATTATTGTAGGAGACGGATGTCTGAGCGGTGAATTGAGACACTGGGTAGAGAATATATATTGAACTTAGAATATATTTGAGAGGAAATATAAAAGACGTTACAAAGTATAGAGCGTTGCGACCTTCCATCAACGCAGCGAGTTACTAACTGACTTGAGGGGTGAGAGGAGCGGCGACGCCTTCTCTATTGTTTCAACCGTCACGCAAGGCAGTGCAATCCAAAAATTGAACAGAAAAATATATCATCTACATTCGGCCACTTCTGACTATCTGTCGTCCCGGCAGAAATATTTAACTTTAATAGGAACATCTGTGGCAAATACTTAAAATAATATAAACTTTGGCAAATAGCTATAATAATTCTTAACTCAACTAACTATACTAACGCAAAATATCATTATTCATCTTATCTCACGTTTGGCGCCATGGCCTTAGATTTGCGGCTTGCCATACCCCACGGTAGGGTCGCAGAGTATTCTGAAATCCGTCCACATCGGTAATAGTGTATCTATCATTACCTAACAACTCCACTACTTTATACGTTCCTTTAAATACAGGTTTGAGTTTCTGTGACGCTCCGGCCGTACTATCAAAGTTCCCAATTGAAACTAAATCGCCTACTGAATACTGGTGTGCTTCTTTACGTTTGCCGTCCGCGTATTCTTTATTGTACGCCTGTGATCGCAGGATTCTATCAGAAGCGCTTTCTCGAATTTCGGCAACATCAGATCGATCTGGCCCGTTTTCACCTTGCAAATATTCACATAAACTATCAGCAGATTTCGCACGCTGTCCTATGCCAAACAATAATTTACTCGGCGTCTCACCAGTAGCCTTACTTACAGAATTGTTCAACGCATACTCCGCATCCGCGACAATTTTGTACCAATATTTACCTGTCGAATTGTCAGTCAGTTTGGCTAACATTGGAGTCAAGGTCCGGTTGACCCTTTCAACTTGTCCGTTAGCCTGAGGTGAGCCTGTCGCTATTTTAATGTGCTCAACTCCATTATCTTTCATAAAATCTTTAAACTCAGAGCTCGTAAAACAACTACCTTTATCCGTAATTATCACTTTCGGTCGCGAGTAATACTCGAAATATTGCTGCAGGCAACTAATTGCCTCCTTACTAGAGGTCGTCTTGGTCGGATAAAGTTTTACAAACTTCGTAAACGAATCTATCACTACTAACAAATGTTGCTTAATTAATCGTTGTTTTTCTATCGGTCCCAAATGATCGACGTGCAAGGTACTAAAAGGAATATTGCCTTTAGGAATAGAGTGAATCAATCCTTCGACTTTTCCACTAACTGGAGAAAATGTGATACATTTAAGGCAATTCTTAACGTGACAATCTACCTTCTCACGGAGCTTCCGGAACCAATAGTTTTCGAGTATTGCTTGGGCTACTTTTTCGGTACCTACATGTCCTAACTCGTCATGGTATTTATACAAAACATTTCTGACCATTTGTTCCGGCACATAAAACAATAATCTATTTCCATACTTGCGGTACACTAGCCCGTTTCTCATTTCATAAAACATCTTCAGATTTCTCAAGTTTATTACAAATCTCAGCAATTTTGGGATCTTGTCCCTGACATATAGTAATATTCCATTCGAAAGGGTTTTCTTCTATGATACCGATGGATCGACTAAGAGCGTCTACGTGACGCATACGCGTACCCGCTCAATATTCTAACTCGTAATCATATTCGAGCAAAGCAATTGCCCATCTCTCGACTCTACGATTTACATCCTTTTTCTTTAGTGTCATCGTGACAGCGTTACAATCAGTCAGTATCTTAAATCTTATTCCCTGGAGGTATATTCGTAATCGTTCCAGAGCATAAATTATCGCAAGAGTCTCGAGTTCGAAACTGTGCAATTTCGATTCGCTTTCTGTCGTTCGTCTGGAGTAATAGAATATCGGGTGCATCTTACCGTCCGATTTCTTTTGCATCAGAACTGCTCCGTAACCCACTGAGCTCGCGTCACAATGCAGTTCAGTTTGGTCGTTTGGATTATAAATCGCTAAAATCGGAGCTTCCGTAAGTTTAGCTTTGAGTGTCTTAAATGCTTCGAATTCCGTTTCTCCGAATTTAAACGTCGCGTTTGCTTTTGTAAGATCATAAAGGGGTTTAGCGATAGACGCGAAGTGTTCGATAAATTTCCTAAAGTAGGAACAAAGTCCGAGAAAGCGACGCACATCTCGTGTGTCTCTGGGTATCGAGAATGTCTCTACCGCTTCAGTACCCTTCCGCGTATAACGACCTGCCTTTTCGAATTGAACGCGGACTAGCTCGCCGGGTCAGGAGTTCAATAGGGAGGTCCGGAGACAATAGACGTGAGCAAGAGGTGATTTAAGATATCAAAATAGTTTATTATAAGAACGCTCTGATTACTCAGAGTGGTGACTAGCAGCGTGGATTTACGCCGTTTATAATTTACAATAAAGAAATATAATGATATAAAACAATTACGATATGCTGATAACCAAAATAGAATATAATGATAAAAAAAATAATTACGGAAAAGAATATGCTAATAATCCAACTAGAATACTGGCGGGGTACTTCGGAGGCGCGGTGGCCCAGTACGATGCGATAATAATAGTACGGACAAGAAGCTAGTGCTATAAAACGATTACGAAAAGAATATGCGGATAATCACGATAGAATACCGGCGGGGTACTTCGGAGGCGCGGTGGCCCAGTACAACGCGATAACAATGGTACGGACAAGAATATATTGATATCGACTAATTACGGAAAAGAATATAATGATAGAATTCCGGCAAGGTACTTCGGAGGCGCGGTGGCCCAGTACGTCGTGAGAAAACAATTACGAAAATAATAGTATATTTGCAACGTGCGGTACGACGGTTCGGCGAAGGTATCGTGATAGCGCGCGTGGCTAGTTGTCGGTCGCGGTTGCTATCGCGGGTGAATTATCGGGCAGGTGCAGGCGTGCGGCGTCGGGGCGGTCGGACATACGGACCGGTCCGTCCCGATTCGCCAGGATGGTGTGCGTCGGCGTCGAGAGCACTCGACCGAGACGGAGAGCTCTCCACCCCGGTTTTTCGCCTTCGCAGGTATGGAAACGAGAAGTCGCAGGATAAGCAGCAACGAGAGCACTCGAACGTGGACGGAGAGCTCTCGACCACGTTTTCTGCTTTTCTAGGATCAGGACTGAGTGTCGGATCTATCCCGGGATCGCCTTTTTATACCGCGAGGATAACGGTACTTTATTGTTTCCGCGGTGGGGATTGACAGCGGCGCGCACGTGCGCCGAGGCGCGCGTGGTCGTGGCTGTCACTTCTGTCGCTCGACCGTGCTCGGTGACGCTCGGGTCCCGTCGGCCTCGCTGCTGTGCCGTTCGGGCCCGCCGCAACGTCTCGAGCCGTTATCTCGGCGAGATCGCGGTGTATAATTTATTAAAAATGTGTGTGGGCGCATCGACCTTTGTGAACCTGGAGCCCGACTTTACGAAAATTAAAAATTAATAATATAATTTGTTTGTACGTCGTTTGTACCCGTTTGTACCACTTTTCATTTTGTTTGTACCTCAAAGGGTTCGGAGATATAAGGTGGTTAAAAATGACCAGAACCCAACTTTAAGATACTTTAATTTCATTAATGTCATTCGATAGAGAATCGTTTGTACCCGTTTGTACCACTTTTCATTTCGTTTGTACCTCAAAGAGTTCGGAGATATAAGGTGGTTAAAAATGGCCAGAACTCAACTTTAAGATATTTTAATTTCATTAATGTCATTCGATAGAGAATCGTTTGTACCCGTTTGTACCGCTTTTCATTTCGTTTGTACCTCAAAAGGTTCGAAAATACAATTATTTTAAGTTATTAGACCTAACGTTAAAACGGTAAATCCGCTATTTTTTAAGATATCGCGAAACGGTCAACGGGGTTCGACAGAGAATCGTTAGTACCCGTTTGTACCGCTTTTCATTTTGTTTGTACCTCAAAGGATTCGAAAATAGAATTATTTTAAGTTATTAGACCTAACGTTAAAACGGTAAATCCGCTATTTTTTAAGATATCGCGAAACGGTCAGCGGGGTTCGACAGAGAATCGTTAGTACCCGTTTGTACCGCTTTTCATTTCGTTTGTACCTCAAAGGGTTCGAAAATACAATTATTTAAAATTATTAGACCTAAACATGCCACGCGCAGCAAAATTTCCTGTCCAAATTATTTTCGATTCAGTAAAAGATTTGATGTTTTTCGACGATAGCGGAGAACTAAAATCATTATCGCAAAGCGTTTGGAATGACGCAGTCCTAAAAATGCGAAACGAAATATAGATAAAGCACATGTATTTATACATTTCTCGGAATGATCACAAAATCCAAGATATGCTGAGAGAATGGCATGGCGTTGGGCAAAATCTCGAAATATCAACTTCGAAAAAAAATCGCAGTTGTGACTCAAATCACTCAAACTGGTCAATGAATGCGTCTCGTGAATTATTATCACCACTTAGAGCGACAATCACTATTTCAGGCGATGATTGGAATAGTATTCGTGCGCGTGATGTATCGTACAAAGATAGGAATTATAAAGTATTACGACGGGGTTGGACTGATATACTTCAGGAGCAATTGTGGCGAGAACATAAGTTGCCATGTTGTTATACTTTTAAAAATCCGAAAATTAACGAGAATCCCGGGGAATTATATGTGATAATAAAAGGTTCTTGTACTGAATGTAATGTTGAAATTAATTTGTACGCTTTAGACAAACCAACCGAAAATGGACTCACACTGCAAGTGTCAACAAGTAACACGAAAGAAATTGAGCATAAAAAGAAGCGCCAACTGCGAGGAGAGAACAGAAAACGAGTCGCTAAGGAAGTCACTGCCCAATCAACGTATGCTTGGCGTAGACAAAAAGCTAATGAGCTTATGGAATTCGGCGATAAAGTTCCCGCGCATTTGTACAACGAAGATGTTCTACGCAAGGCAAAGCAAACGGAAAGCGATCCAGAATTAGGACTTCGTAAAGGTGTCGATGTCCTTGAATCGATGCGTGAATTAAAATATCGCCCCGAATTCGTGGGGACTATTCGAGAAATTGGATACGATAAGTTCTTCGCGATGTACTGGAGTCCGGAACAAATCTTTCTGTATAAAAAATATTGCAAAGACGTGTCAAAAATTGGTAGTCTAAACATAGATGCGACGGGTTCGATTGTTCGAAGCATTACGAAACCAGATGGATCAAGTTCAACGATATATCTTTACCAAGGTGTGATTCCGTTTAATAAGAAAATCTTGCCAGTTGTCCAGATGATTTCGGAAAAGCATGATGCGAATATTTTATCTTATTGGTTACGCGAATCGTTACGTTCTGGCGTACCGTGTCCTACGGAAATTGTTATCGATTATGCCTTGGCACTTTTAAATGCTGTTTGCTTGGCATTCGAAACAATTGATCTTAATACATATGTCGATAGATGTTTTGCGCTTGCTGAAGGAAATTGTTCCATTACAAAACCACGTTGTTACATAAGAATTGATATTGCTCATCTCATCAAGCTTGTCACTCGTTGGAAATGCTTTCGTAATACTCATATACGTGTAAAAGAATTTTTTCTTCGATGCATTGGACTTCTCGCAAAATGCACAACATTTAAAAGCTTCGAAAGCTTGTTACGCGACACTCTGATAGTAGCTTTTTCTGAGACCGAGGACGAAAATTCGAATGACAACTGCTTTAGTGCCCAAAAACGACTGATCCAGAACATTAAATCAGTAAACGAAAAAGAAATAGATGCTGTAATAGAAAAAGAAATAAATTATGAAAATGATAATTCCGAAGATAATTTTGCAGTGGATCTTGAAACTTTCGAGTTCGACGTAACCGGAAAATTGAGTATTTTTTTACAAGAACTTGAAAATGATTGTAAACAGAGAGCACAAATAGGTGACCGACCAAATCCATATTGGTGTCCGAATTTCGCGAATAGTCTTCTAAGAATAAGTAAACATTTTACTCTTTGGACATGCGTATTGGCACCAAATGGGACTATTGCAACTTCTTCGCGAAGCGAAGAATATTTTCGTGAATTAAAAAATCTGATTTTAAAAGGTGATCGGAACGTTCGTGTTGACAAGTTTATAATAAAACACATACGATCAATTTCCGGCACCAAAAAACTTTTGAACGCTGCTTGCGATTCCACTGATAAATCTCAAATAATTATTACATCGAGTGAAATTTCAAAATTGGATATGTCTACCTCAGAAATCTCAAAATCAGAAAATGCGGTATCAAAACTTGACATGATCTCAAAAATCGACACTAAATTAGAAATAGAAGAAATTTCGAACTGCGGTGAAATTGAAAAACTCAGTGTTTCACATGAAGAACCCATAGAACTTGATGCAATTTCAAAATTCCGTGAAACTGAAACCTCGGAGTTTTCGACATCTAATGAGACATCTATTGAGAAAGCTGAGATGAATGTAAAGCATTTTGAAGGAATTTATTCATTTTTATACGAAGAAGAAAACTGGGGTGGAAAAAATTTGTCAAGAACCGAATCATGTAACATCGAAAATCAGGCAAAACGAACAAAGTATGAAATTCTATGTCCAATGGTTGATAGAGTCGTCGATGAGCCTGATGCTAATCTTCTCAAAGAAAAATTAAATGTAAAAACATCAAAACGGGGCAAGTATTTAACTCCGTGTCCGGACATTGAAAACATTCTTCAGAAGCCTAGTAGAAACGCTAATTTATCGTTATTAAAAAACGGACAACTATTGGGGCGAGTTCGCGTAGCAGGAAAAGATGTGACATTTTACAACACGTGCCCGTTTGATACACTTGCGCAGTCCGTGTTAGCAGGTTACCGAGATTGGGCCAGTTATCATAATTATATTACGGTTTCGAAGAATGAGTTTTATGATTTCATAAAAACATTTTCAACTTATGGAGCAGTTGCCCAAACATATAAGAAACGATCAACGCTACTGAGCAATATATTCGAGAGGTGAAAAATAATGAAATTAATTGCTATTCCAACATTAGTAACTTGGTTTCTTCAAACTTATTAACCAACGAACCTTCGTATCAAATCACGCAGCAATGTTATGATTGTGGCGATATTATCGATAATCGCCCGGTTATTGACATAAATACAAAGCCTTTCTATGAAAAAGGTATGCAGGCTCTTGAAAGTTCTATTAATGATAAAATATGTGATGAATTCTATAAGAATTGCATTCGATGTGGGTCGAACAATGTACTTTCAAAAGTTTCTAGTGGAAATCATCTCTTCATCGACATAGAATGCTTGCAATGGTTAAAACTTGCTGCAAACATGGGTTACAAAAACTGGCCTGGAGTATTTACTATTTCACAAATTCCCTCAAAGTTAATAGTTGGCAAATTAAATTATAGATTAGTTTCTGCCATAGAATATATTGGGAATTCAGATCCAAAATATGTCGGACATTACGTGGCGTACATCCGTCGAATAACCGGGCGATGGGAGATTCATAACGACTTAGGTGCCAATAAAAAACCAATCCTAATAACAGCGAGAGCATTGCTACAAAAGAGAAAATTAGCAATGCTAATGTATGTAAAAGAAACGTAAGCAATAAAGAGACATGAGGGGACATGAAACAAACATTCTGAAATATTAAAGTAAAAAGGAAAAGGTCCCTGGCATAGATATTGGCATATTCAATAAATAATATATTATTATAATTTTATAATTTTTAATATTTTATTCCTTTATATAATTAAAATAGCTTATTAATAATAAACATAAAATATAAAATAAATAAAAAAAAAATATATATTTATAAAAACAAACAAAAAAGTATTATAAAAAGCAAAAAAAAAAAACAAAATGGAACTAGAATCCTGTCACGTCCTCGTCGTTAGTTCCGGATTACACTAAGCGCAGGAATATAACAATTATGCAATAGATTTACCCGATGCGGTCACACCTCCGAATAATTTCATAATGGTCACACGAGATCGATTGGACCCCCACGTAGAAAAAACAATCACCATTTGTTAACTATTCAAACTATTCAAAGTTTCATCTCAAAAATTTAACTAGACATACCTGAAGGTTTTCTAAACGATTCTCTGTCGAACCCCGTTGACCGTTTCGCGATATCTTAAAAAATAGCGGATTACCGTTTTAACGTTAGGTCTAATAACTTAAAATAATTGTATTTTCGAATCCTTTGAGGTACAAACGAAATGAAAAGCGGT
>JASTWQ010000500.1:0-132767 GCA_035220615.1 Leptothorax acervorum | reverse complement strand
TGTAAATAGCGCGTCCGTCCTCGCGTAACCCCGCGCCGCGTGCGTTAATACTCATTGTAATACGGCACCGTGTGCACTGGCACATCCATGTAAAACCGTAATAACGAATAAACATCTGTGTGCGTGTTAACTAACATTCTAATTATTGTTTCTGGGCCTACCATCGAACCCTGATCCGGCGAGCTAAGTCCGAAGTTCGATATACAAAACGGCAGGCCGTTATAAAATGCTAGTACGAGCGCAGAGATACACGAGCTTACAAGAAGCGATAACCGGTGCTAGTGCGGAGGAAAAAGTCAGAGGGCCCTCCCCGAGACATGGGCCGGCATCCTCAAAAAATAAATTTTACGCAGAAAATGCCCGAAACCCGAGAAGTACACCAGTGGAGTGCCATAAGTGCGGAAAGACCGGCCATTACGGGCGAGATTGCCGTCCGAGCCGGCAAGCAAACAAATTTGTTTTACCAAGGGCGGACAAGCCCAACGGAATAAACGCGGTGGAGTGCAGCCACTGCAAGAAAATCGGGCACAAACGAGAAGAATGCTGGTGGTTGAACGGACGGCCTAGAGCGGACGGATCACGTAAAGCGAAAGCGAGCAGCGTAAAGCAAGCGCCCGTGAGCGCGATAAGGAAGCACAAAGCGCAAGCGACAAGCGATGAATCATCGACCGCCAGCAGTAGCGAAGAGGAAGAAGAAAGACCGCGACAGACTAAAGCGCGTGCCGCAGAAGAGTATCGGGTGACCCAGATAACGGAGAAGCATAAAGTGGGCCCGTTAGACATGATTACACTGCCGATTCAAGAGGCAGAAAGAGGCGAGATGAATCTTTTACTCGATTCGGGAGCGACTCTGACCCTTATTAAGGTAGGAAACCTAAAGGGCAAAACGATGATAAAGGAGGAACGTCTAGCTCTAATAGGCGTGACCGGACATCAGATCCATACGCTTGGAAAAATTAAGGCCACGGTGGACCTCGGAAAAAGGAGGATTCGACATACCATGTACGTAGTGAAGGACGATTTCCCGATAGAGTACGAAGGGATACTCGGGAACGACTTCCTTACCAAACACAAGGCCGATATCTCGAACGCGTCGAAACATGTCAAAATAGGAAAAACTATATTCAAACTCCGGCCATTTCGAAAAGTAATCTTACCCCCTCACAGCGAGACAATCGTGAAGGCAAATACCGATCATAATCGGGTAGGCATCGTGAGGAGGGGCGAGCTTGCGCCAGGAGTATTTATCGGGCATTGTCTAGTAAGACCCGTCGAATTCACTTGCCCGGTCAGCGTGTTGAACGTGACGGACAAGCCGGTTGAGCTCCTCACTCCACACGTAACACTAGAAGACGTGCCGGCGAACGACGCCGCGAACATGCTCACGTTACAAGCGAACGAAGAGCGCGAACCTGTCACCGAGAGACAGAAAAAATTACGCGATCAAATACAAACCGAACATCTGAACGAGGAAGAACGCAAAGAAGTCGAATTAATATGCGATAAATTCTGCGACGTTTTTTTTCTAGAAGGAGACACTTTAAGTGCGACCACAGCCATTGAGCACGAAATAAATACGCGCCCAGATAGCGCGCCAGCGAACGTGAAACCGTATCGGTTACCGGAAAAACATAAGGCCGAAGTCAAACGGCAAATACAGAAAATGCTAGACGAAGGAATAATTCGCCCCAGCGCGAGTCAGTGGAACGCACCAATAATAGTTGTCCCGAAAAAGCCTGACGCGTCCGGAAAAATTAGATTTCGCGTCGTGATCGATTTCAGAAAAGCGAACGACCTGACGATGGGAGATTCTTTCCCCATGCCGAATATCACCGACATACTCGACCAGCTAGGTAACGCGAAGTATTTTACGGTGTTAGATTTAGCCTCGGGATACCATCAAATTCCGATGCGCAAAGATCACAAGCAGAAGACAGCATTCTCCACCCCGGACGGACATTTCGAATTTAACCGAATGCCGTTCGGTCTGAAAAACGCGCCAGCCGCATTTCAACGGCTAATGTACGCAGTACTAGCCGGACTATTAGGGTTAAAATGTTTCGTTTATATAAACGACATAGTAATATACGGAGCATCCTTGAAGGAGCACCTGAAGCGACTAACCGCGGTGCTAGTAAGACTCCGGCAATTTAATTTAAAGCTACAGCCTGACAAGTGCGCATTCTTAAGAAAAGAGGTAGTTTATTTAAGACACGTAATTTCAGAAGGAGGGATATCGCCAGACCCGACCAAACTGCAAGCAGTAAGAGAGTTTCCGACTCCCAAAAGAATAAAAGATATCCAATCGTTTATCGGTCTAGCAGGATACTACCGAAAATTTATAGATAATTTTTCTAAAATAGCCAAACCACTAACCAAACTCACAAAAAAGGACGAAAAATTCGTTTGGACGGTCGAACAGCAAAATGCGTTCGATCTATTAAAAGAAAAATTAACGACGGCACCCGTATTGAATTACCCAGATTTTAATCAAGAATTCCTGGTGACGACAGACGCATCCGATTACGCCATCGGAGCCGTACTGTCGCAGGGGCCAGTAGGCCAAGATCGGCCGATTGCTTACGCCAGCAGAGTTTTGTGTAAGGCAGAACAAAATTATAACACGACCGAAAAAGAATTATTAGCGATCGTATGGGCGGTTAAACATTTCCGCCCCTATTTATACGGTACTAGGTTTAAAATAATAACCGACCATAAGCCACTGATATGGCTATTCAATGTAACCGACCCCGGATCAAGATTAATCCGGTGGAGATTAAAATTAGAGGAGTACGACTATGAGATCGTGCATAAAGCAGGAAAGAATAACGTCAACGCCGATGCGCTGAGTCGAAACCCGATAACGGAGACACCGGCGATACATATGACACAACAAGAAGAGGACACACCGAGGGAATACACCGAGGAAGAAAAGCGGCAGATATTATTCGAGTATCATGACTCACCCATAGGAGGGCATCAAGGAGTCACTCGAACGTTGAACCGAATCAGATTACGGCACAACTGGCACGGAATTACGACAGACATAGAAAACTACATAAGCAAATGCGAACTGTGTCAGAAAAACAAGTTAAGTAAGAAAACCAAAATGCCATTAATTATCACAGATACACCCGAGCGTCCGTTCGAGAAATGCGCGCTCGATATCGTAGGCCCGTTGACTATCACAGATAACAGAAACAAATATATTTTGACATTCCAAGATAATCTCACGAAGTTTAGTAAAGCAATACCCGTAGAGAATCAGGAAGCGAATACAATCGCCAAAGCATTCGTCACTAAAATAGTGCTAGAACATGGAATACCCGAAAAAATTCTCACGGACCAAGGAACAAACTTCACGAGCGAAATGTTTAAAAATGTGTGCAAATTACTGAAAATCGATAAAATTCAGACAACGGCATATCACCCCGAGAGTAACGGCGCACTAGAGAGATCGCATCGCACTCTCGCCGAATACCTGAGACATTATATAAACCAAGACCAAACTGACTGGGACGAATGGCTCCCATACGCAATGTTTACGTATAATACGACGCCACACTCTACTACCGGGTTCACACCATTCGAATTGGTCTACGGGCACCGACCTGACCTACCGACGGCTCTAACAAAACCACCGAAATTAACGTATTCATACGAGGATTACGCGAAAGAACTACGAGAGCGGATCCGCGCAGCGAATCAAATCGCGAAAGAAAATACGAAGGACGAGAAAGCGAAATCAAAACTACAATTCGATAAAAAAAGCAACAAGGCGACCTTCAAAGTAGGCGACAAAGTGCTACTTTACGACGAAACGATACGACGAGGCCGCTCAAAGAAACTGGAATCACAATGGATAGGACCCTACGTGATCACGGAAAAACACGACGATGTCAACTATACGATTAGAATTAAGCGAAAAACAATACGCGTGCATGCGAACCGTTTAAAAGCATTTATCGACGAATAAAAACACTAAGCACAAAAGAACAAGCAACAAAGATAAGAATAATTAGATAAGAATAATCATACCTCACTCGCGACGAGGCCCACCATGGCCGCGTCCGGCCACAAAGGTATTTTGGAACCTAGCTAGGAAGCGGGCACGCCCCCCAGGGACGGGAGGACTCCGTCCCCGGCCAACAACAGGACGACCGATGCCGGCCTGACCCAAAATGCGCTCATGGAGAATCCAGGGATCATAGGGATGTAGTCCGGGCCGGATTCCCCTCGCAGCCATAGCAGCATACAACTGCTGGGCGCGCCCCAGACCCCGGACAGGAACGTCCAAAACAGGACCATCGATCTCCTCGTCCACTGGGACCTCACAAGGGTCCACAGCACTAACACAAACTGGCGTAAAATCCAGGGGAGGCATAATAAGAAAATATATTTTTTTTTATATATTCACAAGACCGTTGACGATAGCTCACGACTGAGGACAGACGTAGACTAAAGCGAAAACCCTCGAAGCAATTAAAAAGTAGCGATCTACTTACAGACACCGTCAGCACAAGTAAAGATAGAACGAATTCACGTTACAGGATAGCTACTATCATCGTATGCTTCGCGAAAGAAGTGACATCCGAACCGAAGTCACCCTACGCGGTGACATCATTTAGCGACAAGCCAGGAATATATTTCGAAAAAATCGGGACCATGCAGCTACAAGAAGCAACGTGGAAATTGGCCATTAGAATCGATGTAGCATCCTTCGGAATACGATACCAGCAATTACAACGATATCTAGAACAAACCAAGAACCTATGCGACAAATTAGATAAAAATAATCAAGAGGCATGCACCAATATCCTCCGCATAACAGAGAGTAGTAACGCGATACTAACGCAACTGTTATTACGCCTACAGACAATATACAAACCACCGACAAACCGACGCGGACTAATAGACGCAATAGGTACAGTAAGCAAAACTCTATTCGGCACAATGGACGCCGACGACGCACGACGAATACAGGAACAGATAGACCTAATACAAAATCAGCGAAACACGATACAGCACGCGGCAAGAAATCAGATCAAAATTATAAACGCGACACTAGGACATATAGAAACCTTACAGAAAGCAATAGACAACAACGAAAATCTACTAGCGAACGTTACGAGAAGGGTACAACAAAAAATGTCAAAATTAATATGCCGCGAAGAAATAGACGAACACCTGTTGGTGATAACCGTGATAATGAACAAACTAATAAACGACGTAGAAGAAGTCCTAGAATACCTGACCTACACCAAACACGACATACTACTCGTACGACTATTACCAATCGAACAAATTATATCAGAATTAAAAGAAGCAACAGCACACCTCGCCCAAGGCACCTATTTCCCTTTCAAAGTACAGATAGAAAACTGGAATACCATCCAAAATTTTGTAAAAATAAGTGCGTATTACGAAATAACCGGAGTTTACACTATTATATCCTTCCCCATTGTAACGTTTCCAAACTACGAAATTGTACGGGTAAATCCACTACCGATACACAATAATAAAAACATATTTGTGATTCCCGAAACCACTCACACACTCATAGCTATAGACAAAATGAATCGCAACTACCTCACGCTAAAAGAAAACGACCTAAATAAATGCATACACGCCGACTCGAATTTCATATGCGATATGAGTCACCTTACATATTTTGTAACAGCGAACGCACCATGCGAGGTGCAAATATACGTAAAGACACCGGGACACCAAAATAGCTGCGAACAACGTCACATCCGATCTCACGTGACGTTCTGGATAGCGCTAGCGGAACCTCAAGCATGGTTGTTTTCCACCCCGTCTAAACAAGAAATAACGATACAATGCAACAACCAAGTAGAAAATAGAATTGAAATAAAAGGAACAGGAAAAATAAAACTAAACGACAATTGTAAAATGACGACAGCAGACGTAACCCTACGAACAAAAAAACAAACGAACATTAAATATATACAAATGAATCTACCACAATTTAACTTAACAATTAAAGCGACAACTAAAAATAACGAAAAGAATAAAAAATCAGATATAGAATTACATTTGGAACCGGTAATCAACGACCCCGCGGAACTAAGAAAATTAAGCCTGAACTTAGAACAAATAGACGAGGAATTAGAAAACAATCAAGCAAACTGGTACTCGAATAAATATGTAATCTATCCCGTGGGCTCCGTGACCACAGGTGTACTACTAATAGGAATTGCAATCACCATATGGGTGATAAAAAAGAAAACAAAAAAAGACATACGAAGCGATTTCCGTCGACGACTAGAAAAATAAATCAACAAAAGTAGAATGTAACCTCCCGAGAAGAGAAAAACGCAAATAACGAAAAACCTCCGACACCTCAGTTTTTCTTCTTCCACGGGGGGAGGGATGTTGTGAGCGCGCAACCCTATAATTATTAATTATATAACCTATACCCTAGCAACCGAAAAACCTGACGATTGCATCGGACGACGATCATCCGATGCAATCCGACACCAGAACCCAGAGCGTTCAACTCCAGGTTGACCGAAAACGCTGATGCGAAGGTCAGCACAGAGCGAAGTCCACGCTAACCCGGAAGCCTCCGAGTTAGCAACGGAACGTTGGTCCGATAGTATATATACTGCCAAATTGGAAGATCGCGCGGGCAGTCCTAAACCGAAACGCGTACCGACTAACGTCTAATTTAAATATTGTAACACCCGCAAGTCAGGGTAGTGAAACTAAGTGATTTCTGTAAATCAAAGTCGGTTTATTAAATAACAAGTAAAACAAGGGCATCAGTGAGTGTAATTCTGCATCCTGCGACGGATCCCGAACCCAGTGCCGGCTCCAACCCCGTCCCGGCACAACAATGGTGATTCAGAATAAGTATATTGTCCCAAAAATCTCACATTCTTGACGCAATTCTAAGACGATTTTTCCTCTACAAAAAATTTCCCCGAAGCTTAGGTTTTGAGTTACTATTTTTAAAAATTTTTTAAATTTAAAAAATTTTTTAATTTTTTAAAAATAAAACCAGTAAAATTTATAAGCAGTATACCCGGAACTACGAGTTACTAAATAAAATAAAGTTAATAATTACCTTATCACATGTACAGGAGGTAGGCCTAGGCAAGGGCGGCGCGACTCACTGACATTCACTGTTGCGAGCGCTTATGTGAGGCCAAGTGAGGCACCTGCTGCGATCAGCTGATTGTTGCACACTTCTTTCTCTCTCTCATTTACTAAATCACTCGTCACTTACTCACTCACGTTTCACTTCGTTCATCTCGAAGGAAGAACCGTAACACACGCGGCAGCGCAACACACAACAAACGCGTTATCACGCCATGTATCAAGAGACACGGTAACGGCCGATAGTGTCTCGCGCCAAGTACACGTGGAGCGAGACCACCCCGTAACTCTTTTACGCGACGTGACGAGTTGCGATTTACTTGGCAAGCAGTCGACCAATTTTTTGTTATGTTATTGTTGTGTTGCACTCGGTGACCTCGGTGTGCACTCCGGTGTACTCCCTCCAGCTCTCCGCACACTGGCAGCGAGCAGCGTCGCGAAACTTGAACAGAGAGAAATCTCTGCTTGACATGACCGAAGTGTACACTACCGCTGTCAAACGTGTGATTGGTTGAAGACTGACAGTTCAGAATGCGGCAATTTGATAAATATGAAACGTATAATAACGTACGATACTCTCTTTGAGATTAATTAGAATAAGTGAAAGAGTGTCTTTAAAATATTTAATAAAATATTAAAAATTTTAAAATTTTAAAAATTTTGAAAATTTTAAAAATAAGTAACTTAAAACCTAAGCTTCGGGGAAATTTTTTGTAGAGGAAAAATCGTCTTAGAATCGCGTCAAGAATGTGAGATTTTTGGGACAATATACTTATTCTGAATCACCCTGTATATTATAGTATTTGATATGTTTATAAATGTGTTTGTGCTTTTTATATGCACGTGTGTGTATGTGTGTGTAAAGGAGGGGCTGGAAGAAGAAGTAAGTGCTTATAACTATTAGGAAAAAATACAAGTAACATAAGCTTTATTTCCTTGCTTAAAAGAATGGATAGAACTGTATCAGATATGATAGAAAATTTGAAAATTTTTTATCATGACCGATACAGTTGTATACAGTTATATTCAAAGCCCTCGCGGGACTTGATAAAATTTCTTCATAACTAATAAAATTGTATCCGTTTCACTTCTTATATGAATGGTATGATTCAACATTAACAAGTTTGTATTCTGTTCAATATAATTTCAATTATATGTTCTATCTGTTTAAATAAAGAATTAATAGAATTTTATCTAAACTATAATCAATATACTTTAATAGCGGATATTACGAAAACATTCAAATCTTATCAAATATATTTCTGATAATCGATTTCTAATCTGAATGGAACATATTAATAAGATTGACTTTGTATAAGGATATATATTAATTCTACAATTGTTTAAATATATCACAATTTGAAAAGTTGAACTGAAAGTGTATAAGTTTTTAACTGACTATTAATAGGATACATTTATATGCCCAAGAATCAGAGACGGTACAAAAAACATGTTCCACCATCCATCATGTTCTGTTTGAAAAACCTGACGGAAGAATTGTTCGCGAAGCGAGATCTAATGCAATTGAATCAGCTTTTCCTTATTGATGTATGAATCGTAGTTCATCGCGATTCTGTGATTCGATTCCTATTATAATGAATCCGGAATTCAGGATTCAGATAATATCAGATAAATCTGATTGAATCAATGCAATTGAATTAGGTTTTCCTTATTGATTTATGAATCATACTGTCACGTCCGTGCTGTGCGCTCGCTGTGCGCTCGTGCCGAATCGCCCGTTAGACGCCTGGGCGGCAGAAGAATAACGTAACCGGACAACAAGTTGCTTGACGACGCTGTTTACAAACAGCCGGTCGTCAGATTCTGCTCTGAACCTTCGTACCGGACAGACGTGTTCGAATTGTATCTGAGCTAATATACCCGATCTTTATTAAACAGAAAGAGTCTTTATTCCCGGTGACGGAAGAGCGCGGCGCGTTCGCGGGTGCAGTGTGAGAGCGGGAAAGTGTGAGTGCGGCGTACGCGTGAATAGGTGTAGGAGGCCGGTTCTAGGCCAAATGTGGGCGAGGGGGGTAGAGGGGCAGGGGGGGTTCCGCGACGCGGGGAACTCCATACCCGATCGGCGAGGGGTCCACGGGGCAAGGGAGGGGAAACGATTAGCGAGGGGTCCGCGGGGCAAGGGAGGGGGAATGATTGGTAAAGGATCCGCGGGGAGAGGGGAACCGCGTTTTCTGACGTCGCGGCGGACCGCGGGAGAGGGGAACCGCGCTATGGTCCGCGAGGATGAGGACGCGGTGGCCCATGGGTAGGGGGTCCGCGGAGAGGGGGGGCCCGGACTGCAACCCGCGTGACGTCACATTATATATCTTTTCCGCGTGTCCTCGCTCTCGCTACCGCTCGCGTCGACCGCGGATCAGCGTGACATCACCGCGCTTGCATATCACATTCTCTCTCTCTCCACTTACCTCTTCACATTCTCTCTCATACTCACCTTCTTACTTATACCTCCTCGTAATCTCCCCCCGCCCCTGTTTGCGTCCTCTCTACCACTCTTAGATGTTCTTTCTTATTCACGTATCTATTACTAGAGCAGGTGCATATTTTTCTTTGCCAAATTTATTCTGATGCATCGACACGCATGGTTTGATTACGATATGGTTCTTTAAATAAATACATAGTTATGAAGGTTTTGCATAATTGCAGTAAAATATTTGCTGTTTAAAATAGAAAGTCACAGTCTTTTATAATTAAGCGACGCGGTAGCGTTCTACCGTCCGGTATTTAAATTTTAAGTATTTTATTAACGCAATTTAAGGAATTGGAAGGGAGAGGTGGAAGGATAATAAATTTTAACTTTTTTAAATCATATTATACATTTATTTAGTTTTTTATTGTATTATAAAAAGTAATACACTAAAACGTCTTACATAACTAAAACTGTTCATACAAACTATTATAAAATGATAAATATGTATAAATCTGCAACATATATAATGTAACATTTATTATTGAAAGAAATATTACATTTTTCTCCGCTATCGACACGCATTCTATCCCACTCTTTACAATACTCCATCCATCCATTCCTCTCTCACTCTCATCCTTTTCACTAGCATGCTAACAACACACATCCATACTCTCTCAACTATAACTTTATAACTAATATTCGCTACAGAATACATGCGCGGGGGATATATAAACATATATATACTTATTACTATAGATATATTAAATATAAATCTCCCTTTCCAAGTTCTGGAGTCGCCTTTCAAATCTTTTAAATAACTCTTCATAATTAAGAAAACATTCAATGCACTCCCGACACTCATGCGCAGGCTTTATGCGCATTAACCGTCTATCACAATCACTACACCGCATCTTGCTTGAAATGTTTAATTTGTGTAGCTGCGATGAGATTGAGTGCCACCGCACTCTTTGTGCGTAACCGATGGGCTGCTCTCGACGCGCGTAGCACCTTTCGCACAGCCGTTTCCGCGGAAAGCCGTATCCCACATAGCAGGGGACGATTCCGATCACGCAGTCAGATTGCAGCAGGTAGTAATACCGCTCCGGATAATCCTGCGGTCGAACCCCGTCCAACAACCTAATTGTGATAGGTTCAACTGGTGGTGGTCTCATTTTCTAGAATTAATAAATAAAATTAATATATTTAAATATATAAAAATATTTTTAAATGTATAGAAATTAATTATATTTCTTTTACCCGCTTTTTAAACAACCAATGTTTGGTACCCACACAGGTAATCCTCGATGCTCTCAGGATCGATCGAGAAGAATTAATCGCACTGCTATTCGTAATTCTATTTTTTCTCTTTCTAATGCCCGTTCGTTACCGACTATGCAAAGCACTCTGCAAGAGCTCAATTTATAGGAGTTGAAAAATGTAGAGTGAGGGATCTACGTGATTTATCTGCGACATATTACATTACCAAAAACGAGCAGACGGTTGTCATTAAAAAATAATCTTTTACTTACCGCTGCATCTTGCAATCGCGGGTGACACTATAAATCGATGTTGAACATAGCATATCGTATGAGATGACAATTGTTGTGAGAAAATAATCCTCGCGAGAAAAAGATGTTTAAGCAAATGTAATTGCATCTTCGCATAGAACACATCTAAAAGATAATACAGCGCATCTGTAAGGAAGTTGAATAGGGAGAGGCTGATGGATAATAAATTTAAACTTTTTTAATCATATACATTTATTCAGGAATACTTAAGCATATTTATATTGCATAAAGTTAACGTACATCACCCTCGTCTCAAGGCATCACGCAAAAGTTCATCCACAGCATAAGCTAATAGTTCGCAATCTATGACAGAGGTTTTATTACAAACTTTGCGCAAGATTTTGACAGCATTCGTCTCTCTCGGCATCCAAATAAACCACTTTGCAAACTATAAACAAATAGATCCAACCTCTCATCTACCTCATGCGTACTATGACACAGCTTCAAATAGTCATGCTCAACACAACGTTCGAGCTCGAATAAAAACAGTACAGTTGACGGCTTCATGTACAAGCAAGTATTGTATAATGTAAGTTTTACAACACTTATTGTATCACGTATTTTAACGAGTTGAAAAACCAAATCTTGAATCAATAGCGATGAACCAATAGTTGACTGCAGGAGTCGTTCAATATCAGCACGTTTTTCAATTAACGTTGTCCATGTTGCGTGTCGTAACACTATTTGATTTCCTCGATTATCACCAAGAATTAATTCCACACAGGATGCAGGTCCCACGCTGATTCCCAGTTCCAAATATTTGTAAGATGTGGGTGTTAAGGGAAATATTCTTCGCATGATACGCGGTGTATTACGAGGCTTATCAAAACTGAAAAAATACAATTATATATGTATGTAAAAGTTTATATACAATTATATGTATGAAAAATTTACGGTACTTACTTATTATGCTCTTTCTTGCGCGACTCGCCTCCAATCGGAACGTAATATGTAGCACCGGCAGTGTCCATTATATCTGGAGGTTGTTTGCTAAGCGTTTAATGCCACAATGTGCTTGAACCGTTTTAGACTCTCGACTGAGCGTTAGAATCCTCTGCGATAATTTATACACACGTAAAACTGCAAATATTGCATTAGCGCCGATGATGTGCGGCTGCAGACATGTATAATGACGAAAGTCCAATTAAGATACAATTTCAATTTTTGCAGTTTCGCGTAAGTCAATGGCATGATATCGTTTTCATGGGCAGTCATCGCGAGACGCGATGACTTCATTAAACGTGTGAAAAACTGCAAAATTCTGCAATTTATAAGTCAAGCGCCGATGTACGGCTGCTGCGGACATGCATGGTGACTAAGTCCACTTTAGATATAATTTCAATTTCTTACAATTTTGCATAAGTCAATGGTATAATATCATTTACAAGGAACAGTCGACATGTCTCGCAATGATTTCATCACACGTGCAAAACTGCAAATCTTACATTTTCAGACAGCGCTGATGTACGGCTGCTGCGATCATACAGATTAAATTCGCATAAGTCAAGATGACACAAAAAATTTTCAAGAACATGTCGCGACGCGTCTCGCGATGACTTCGTCAAACGTGTGCAAAACTGCAAAAATTTTGCATTTTTTAATAGCGCCAATGTATGAATGCTGAGATCATAGGACGTGTCATTAGTGCTGGATATAAAATGAAGAAGTCTGAAGATACACTCAGTATTCGAGTACTGGAAGTTATGAGTGCACCAAATTACATGTAAAAAAAGTAAAAAAAGGATAACGCACCTCTTGAATAAAAATTGAATGGAAGTAGAAGTCAATGGAGAAGAAAAAGAAATGTCTGATGACGATGCAATTCTTTCGGATGATTATGTTTCGAAAGCGATATGGAGGAAAATGTAACAGAAGTAATACATCGATTTTTAAACCAAGCTGAAGTTAATACCTTAGACGATTTAAAAAAGATATGCTGCATATATTTTTATTATACACCCAATCATGCAAAGTTTTGCTCATCGTGTATTATAAGAATAAGTGGACTATTTTCACGTCTTCGCGCCGTTCGAAAACATGACACAGGTACATATATGCTCATCGATGGTATATTCTGTTCGGAATGTAGAGGTCCGTTGTATCAAATAATGCCATATAATCTGTGTCCCATTTGCACAAAGTGATATAAACTGTTGTGAAAGTCTTATAACAGAAACAGAAAAAAATATTTTTTATAGTGTTTCATATTGAAAAAAAGGTCATTACAATATAGAGCGATTGGAGCAAAATGTGCGGGAGCAATTCACACGAGTAAGTTCGGTAGAAGAATAGTAGGAATACTATGTCGGTTCCGGGCCAGTGGAGCAATGAGGGCGGGGGTGGTGAGGGGGCGGGGGGGGGGGCGGTAAGCCGAGTGGCGAGAGGGATGACGTCACGCGAGGGGGGGGGGGAATATTGATGCATCCAGGCAAAGGGGGGGGGGGGGATGTTTTACAGGCGGCGTCTCGTATTACAAAGGAGGGTGAGGGGTGTTGACGTGACGCGGGGGAGGGGTGTCGCGTTAGGGTCGCGTAGGGTTCGCGCGGGGAAGGGTGCCGCGTTAGGGCCGCGTAGGGTCCGCGCGGGGGAGGGGTGCCGCGTTAGGGCCGCATAGGGTCCGCGCGGGGGAGGGGTGCCGCGTTAGGGCCGCGTAGGGTCCGCGCGGGGGAGGGGTGCCGCGTTAGGGCCGCGTTAGGGCCCGCCGCGTCGGGCGCCGCCCGCGCCGCCCGCGCCACCCGCGCCGCCCGCACCGCCCGCGCCACCCGCGCCACCCGCGCCACCGCCTCCGCCGCGTTCGCGTTCGCGGGAAAAATCCGCGTTTACAAAAAAAACGTTATCCTACCTTAATTTAGGGGATGCCCGTGTCCGCGCCCGACGGGGTGACGATCGAGCTGCAATCATAATCGCTTATGTCCAGACTCTGTATAGAGAGTCACTATGTGTGACTAAGCAGTGTTAAGTCGGTCAGTAGGTCAGTTATTGTAATCTGAGAGTTACGATATCGCATCTCTTCGCGTTCTCTCTACCCATCCCATTCGCTTTCTTTCGTTCGCGCATCATACGCTCGGTATTTAAATTTTAATATTCTAATAAGGAACATATGAGGAGGATGTGGAAGGAAAATTAAATAAGTAAAAAAGATATTTTAGATATATGGTATACATTTATTCATGTAGATCTACTACATCAAAAGATTTCTCTTTCGATGTAGCATACATAATTGCATCCATAGCATACGCTATGAGTTCACAATCTACAATTGACGTTATATCGTGATAGTTATGGCTGTGCAAGAAACGCACGGCGTCGCATTTTTTTGTAATACAATTTGTTCGTAGAAGACTTCCAAACTCGCTGAGGCTCTTATCTACCTCTCTCGCACACTCATATAGCTGGAAGCATACCAACTCGACGCACTGTTCGAGTTCGAAGAAAAACATAATAGTTGCAGGTTTCATGTACAACGAAGTATTGCCCGACGACAATTTTACAAGTTTATCGTCGCGCATTTGTACAACTTCGAATATTAGGTTGTCTGATGAAAGAGCCGGAATAGTCAGCGACTGACCAACAGCTGACCGCACGAGTCGCTCGAAATCCGTGCGTCTATCGATGAGCTTATTCCACGTGTAATGACGCATCGCGATTTTATTTCCTCGGTTGTCGCCAAGGACCAATTCGACAAAGGAAACTTCGTGTGGAGGCTTCAGACTGACGCTGACCCCAATTTCCAAATATTTGTAAGCTGTAGGTGCCAATGCGTATCGTCTGTTGAATAGACGCACCGCACGACGCTCCAACGAAGTGCTGTAGAAAAAAGAACAAAATGAGTCTTAAAATAAGAAAATTGGAAAAATTATAAAATAGGAGACTCTATAAATGAAACGAAACTTACTTGTTCGCATTCGATGGAGTAGCAGCTTCGGGAATCGGCACGTAATAATTCATGCTTGCGCCACCACTGTTGCTTCCCGCAGCGGAGTACATTTTTTCACTCTCGGTTATGGCAAGTCGACCGTTTGTACAAGACTGACCGTTCGCATAAAATTAACGGAGCGTATACGCGGCAACACCCTACCCCTTTTTTTAAAATTATGACGTGGTGGGGGATTAATGCTTCTAGAACGTATTCTGAGAAAAGGTGTTTATCAAGGTTTTGAGCGAACGTGTTGGGACATGTTTCACTGCATCATTCGATTATGACGTCGCTTAATGCGAAGCAAATGCATTGTTCAGGCGGATTAAATATGTAAACAATATCCACGATTAAATATCGGTGATAAAAAATGTTTGTCTCGATGAGAATAATTTAACCGTCGCGGTGTCGCTGTCATGATCATCATTTTTTTCTAGGAAGACCTGTTTATCGGAGGGTTTCGGTAAACGTGTCGGGACATGTTTCGAGGCGTCACTCGGTTAGAACGGCGCGATGTCCTTTGGTGTCCTCTTTATCACTTGTTTTCTAGGAAGAATTGTTTATCAGGGTTGCGTGTCAGGACAAGTTTCGCGACGTTGCTTGATTATAACGTCGCGATGTCCTCTGGTGTCCTCTTTATTGTTTATCGGGATATATTTCGCGACGCCATTCGGTTACGGCGTCGCGCGTTACAAAGCGAGCGCCAAGATCAGGCTGCTAGAATTTGTAGACAAAAAGTGCGTAAGCAGAACTCACCGTCCAAGGGATATTACCTTTCTGTAACGCATATAATGAACAATAGATCTGATGACACTATGCAGTAGATCCATTCGGTTATAGCGGCGCGTATGACAAAGCGAGCGCCGAGATCAGGCTGCTAGACGTTGTGGACAAAATAGCGCGTAAGCAGAACGCAACGTCCAAGGCATATTACCTTTCTGTAACGCATATGAAGAACAATAGTTCTGATGACACCATGCAGTAGATAGAAGAAGAAACGATACGTGATGCTCCAGTTGGAAGGAGAGAAAAGAATAATAGATGAAATATATATAACGATGAGTGAAGCGCGTCAGAGCCACAGTATACGATTTAGAAGTCTGCGCGCCAGTATAGTTCGCTTGAAAAAAGTAAAGTGGATACTCGATGGTTTGTTTTTATGTGTGTGCAAAGTGTTCGGTGTAGAAAATGATTTTTTATGTGAATCTACAAAAATGGAAATAGAGACAATAGACTTGGCTGAGTCGTCCGACGACGAGCGAATGGAAACAGAGACAACAGACTTAGCCGAATCGTCCGACGAAAGGCAGGTGCAAATAGAGAGAGTACGAGACCTACGAGTAGAAGTAAATGAGTTGCCTAACGAAGAATTAATGGAAATTATAGATGAAGAGTTAATGGAATTCGAGGCAATAGTAGACGAATCATTTGACGAAGAACACGCGTTGTCGGATGACAGTGACTACATCAGTGACCTTTCAGGAGAAGATCTGACGGAAACTGTCGAAAGGAGAGTGCCTACCGCGGAAATCCTTGCGCTGAACGGACGTACAAAGTGTTGCGCCATAAACTTGTATTATTCCACGGGTGGTGCCTTAGCCGTGTGTACCTCGTGTATGATCAGACTGGCAGACGCGGGTGTCGGGGACATGTATGCTGTTCGAGAGCATGTAACCGAGCTGCAAGATGCGATATCGGGAGAATCCTGCTCCAACTGCAGACTACCGATGTACGTGATCTTCCCCCGCAATATGTGCCCCATTTGTACACGTTGAAAAAGACATTATCGTGAATAAGTGCGCGCCTTTACTCGAGCAGCATGCCGAGAAGACCTTATTTACATAACTTTGAGGAAGACAAGTACTATGGGAGGCTCTGTCGACTCAAGGACGAAGAGTATTATGATACATTTCTTACATTCTGGGACCTCAAGCTGGATTCGCAAAGAGAAACGGAAGTGTATCGAACAGTGCAGGTGCAGTGTAGCAACTATGAACTTGAAGTATGCGAAACCATTGAACGCATATTCAAACCACAAGTCTATAGAGACACAATTAAGTTTCCTTATTGGCAGCATTATCGGGTGAGACGCGAAGTGTATAGACAATTGCGAAATGAGTGTATAGAAGATGATGATGATGATCAAGAATTTTACAGTGCAAAAGACTTATATGGATGGACAATACAAATTTATAACAAGGTCGAGTATGGGCACGCAGAGATTTTATTCATTGACATTGATGCAGGTATTGGGAGGTGCATCGAATTTGTGGTGACATACACCTCAGTAGGTATACTAGGGGGATTCGAACCCAACCTAGGGCGAGGGGGGAGAGGGAAAGGGGGGTTTCGCGACGCGGGGTACTCCATACCCGGTTGGCGAGGGGTCCGCGGGGGCAAGGGAGGGGGCCAAATGTTGGCGAGGGGGGTAGAGGGGAACCGCGTTTACTGACATCGCGGCGGCCCGCGGGAGAGGGGGAACCGCGCTATGGGCCGCGATGGATGCGGACGCGGTGGCCCGCGGTGAGGGGGGTTCGGACTGCAACCCGCGTGACGTCACATCATATATCGTTTCCGCGTGCGCGCCTGCATAAATGGGCAACCCGTCATACTGACCTGTATGTCTCTACAACAAGCGGTACGTATGATGTATGTACGTATGTATGTACGTATGTATGCATGTATGTATGTACGTACGTATGTACGTACGTATCGCGGCGGCCTGCGGGAGAGGGGGAACCGCGCCATGGTCCGCGAGGATGAGGACGCGGTGGGCGCTCTCGCTACCGCTCGCGTCGACCGCGGATCAGCGGACCGGACATCACCGCGCTTGCATATCACATTCTCTTTCTACTTACCTCTTCACGTTCTCTCTCATACTCACCTTTTTACCTATACCTCCTCGTATTCTCCATCCGCTCCCATTTGCGTCCTCTCTCCCGCTCTCAGATGTTCATTCTTATTCGCGTATTTATTACTAAAGCAGGTGCATATTTTTAAAATATTTGCTTTTAAAAATAGAAAAGTCACAGTTTTTTATAATTAAACGACGCGGTAGCGTTCTACCGTCAGGTATTTAAATTTTAAATATTTAATTAACGCAATTTAAGGAATTGGAAGGGAGAGGTGGAAGGATAATAAATTTAAGCTTTTTAAATCATTATACATTGTTCAGAAAACAATACAGCAATTTCACCGCGCGACCACGCGGTCGCCGAATACACGAACGGCCGTCGGTCGACCGGCCGGTCTCATCACATCCCGGAAGATCCTCACCACGGTGCAGTGCGGAACAGACTCATTAGGACCATTCTCAACACCACTGAGTAAAGGACCCTCTCAATTTTGGGACTCTAAGAGAGTACGAGCGGACCACCAGGTAACCTAAGTGCGCGCGCGATCCGCGGCCATAGTGGTCTCCGTACCGGACGCGACGTTACAATCGGCTGCCCCCGCGGAAACCCAGTCGGACATTCTCGCGGTAGATTCTCGCAAACATTTTTTGGTCCTTCGAGCCGGATACGGCGGGGTCAGTGCGGTCACACGGGTTCATACAGTGCAACCGGCGAACGTTCGAGACGTTCCGTCTCATCGTGCGCAGCACGCGCGTGACACGTGAGTGCGGCGGGATCGGCACACCTCACGGTGTACTCTCTCTCTCTCTCCGGTTCGCGGTACGCGGCGTCGCGTTAGGAAGCGCTCTCTCTTCCTCCTTCTCGTCACCACGAATTCGTGCGCGGCACGCGGGTGACACGTGAGTTCGGCGCAACCGGCACAACTCGCGAGGTACTGTTTTTCGCCCTTGTGTTGCGGTACGATCAGCCCCTCTCGGCTCGGTAGTGCGCGCATTGAATATCTCTGGAGCCCGACTGTGCCTGGTGTGTTGACATTCGCGGTATACACGACTCGTCAATATGGCGACCCTCCCGGCGAAGATATCCTTGCAGATGAATCGCTTTAATTATATTAAGTCGGTGGCTCTCGAAGTTCAGGATGCGTCGGTTTCCTCTCTCCCTCTCCAAGCGTTGCGAGTGAAGCTCAATCTCGTGGAAAACCACTGGGAGAAGTTCGACCAATTCCACGAACGCCTCGCGGATCTCAAAGTGGATTCGTTACTTGAGCATGACTACTTCAAAACCGGCACGTACGACGAATGCTTGAAGTATTACGCAGATGTCAAGGCGGCACTCACCTATCAAATCGACAAGAAGGAGCGCGCAAATCCACTCTCCGGGTCTCAGTTGGCAAACCTCTCTCTATCTGGCATATCCTCAGTTCGTAGTCACCTTCCAGAGATCACACTTCCCCAATTTTCGGGCGATTTCTCAACTTGGAGGCCATTTCACGACCTCTTCTCATCGCTGATCGGCAAGAATCTCGATATCTCCAATGTAGAGAAGATGCATTACCTGCGGACCAGTCTCACAGGCGAGGCTGCGCAGCTCATCTCTAACCTGCCGGTCTCTGACGACTCGTTTGCTCAAGCCTGGGACCTCCTCGTTGACAGATTCGAGAACAAACGCCTCCTAATCGCCGCTCAAGTTGAGAGACTATTTAGCCTCAAGGTCATCGCGACACGCTCCGCCAGGGAACTCAACGCCCTTCTCAACACGACGACGGAAGCGCTCAACGCCCTGCGCTCTCTGGGGTCGCCAATCGATCACTGGGATCATATCCTAGTACACCTCATCGTTCAACGGCTCGACCCTCATACACGAGAAGCATGGGAGGTTAGGCTGGGTTCATCTACAGATTATCCGTCCTATCAGGACCTTCGACAGTTCCTCACCGGACGGGCACGCGCCGTCGAAAGCCTGGAGATCAGCTCCTCTTCCAAGCTACGCGTCAAAACTTCCCCGGTCACTGCTCATGTGGCCACCTCACCAGCCTCCAGAACCGATTCAGTCGGATGCTATCTGTGTGCCGGATCGCACTATATTGTCTCATGTCCAAAATTCCGGGAGATGTCCGCTCACGCTCGGCGGGACTTAGTCATCAACTCACGGCTCTGCTTCAATTGTTTGGGCCGGCATAACGCTGCTGCTTGCCAAAGTCAGAAGAGATGCCGGGATTGCGGCAATAAGCACCACACCATGATTCACTCGGATGCTCCATCGGGACACCTCAACTCCTCAACCGGAAGCGTCAACTAACGCTAAATCTCGGGATGCCTCATCATTCTCTACGGAGCAACTCTCTCTCGGCCGGCGGTTCACATTGACTGGATCCTCACGACGGACATACTGACACACACGGACCACGAGACGGTCTTGACCTCTGAAGAACTTACAACTCTTCTGGTCCAAACAGAGGCCGTGCTCAACTCCATTCAATCAGGGATTCTCCAGGGATCAGGGCGGGACCCCATCGCTTAACAGACCAACGGATCCAGTCTCATCATCTAGGGCGGCTCTCTCACTTTTCCTTAGACGATGGCACTCACTGGGGTCAACTACTCGGCAGCTCCACACTTCGGAGACAACGGAGGGCAGCAGTCATCTCAACCCAACATCACCTGCGGCGAAGATCAACGAGACGGTCTTGACATGTGAAGAATTTACGACTCTTCTGGTCCTGGGCGTATGAAGAATTTACGACTCTTCTGGTTCAAACAGAGGCCGTGCTCTACTTCAGACCCTTGTGCCCTCTCTCAACCACACTCAACGGACCATCGTCATCACAGTACTGACAAGGCTTCGACTCTCGGTCTCATCGGATCAGCCGCTCCTTAACTCAGACTCAATAGCAACGGCATCAAGTAAACATTCTCCAACTCTGTTGTAGAAGGCGGGCGGAATGTTCAGAAAACAATACAGCAATTTCACCGCGCGGCCATTACCTGGCCGACCAATCGCGGACCTGCACCCCCGGCGAGAATCGACGCGTCGCGACATCGATGATCGCGGTCGTTCGCGGCGCTATCCTCACTCGGCGGTTTCCGCTACTTTGGTTTCGGCTCGCGGTAGAACATACACGTGTCGGTACCGGTTCTGTTGCGATTCTCGTGATTATCGGAAGTGAACGAAAGTGAATATCGGGACGTAATCAGCTTCGGACAGTCTCATTGTAGTATCTCGCGTCAGACTATTAGCGTGTTCTCAAGCAGAGCCTCTCTCGCTCGGACCACGCGGTCGCCGAATACACGGACGGCCGTCGGTCGACCGGCCGGTCTCATCACATCCCGGAAGATCCTCACCACGGTGCAGTGCGGAACAGACTCATTAGGACCATTCTCAACACCACTGAGTAAAGGACCCTCTCAATTTTGGGACTCTAAGAGAGTACGAGCGGACCACCAGGTAACCTAAGTGCGCGCGCGATCCGCGGCCATAGTGGTCTCCGTACCGGACGCGACGTTACAATCGGCTGCCCCCGCGGAAACCCAGTCGGACATTCTCGCGGTAGATTCTCGCAAACATTCATTTTATTCAGTTTTTATTATAGTATAGATTAAATAAGTAAGTATGGCATGTTCTGATGGATCTTGTGATTCCTCAGTATCACGTACATCCTCTACTACCTCCAGAAGGACTCGTCGCTGAGCTGTAGAAAAAGTAAATAATTAAATCTAAAAACTCAAAATTGCGCAAAAAACGATCCTTAAATTTGAACTTTAAAATAAGGTATTTACCAAATTTTACTATGTCTCACGAGGCACTATTACAACCCGCACCCCTGTAGCCACGTCCACCGTCACATGCAGCGGATGGAGGATGAACTCGTCATAGGGCAGGGGTGTTCGAGGCTCAACCTCGACATACCGCGGAGACCGCTGAGATGAACTCGGCGAAGGTGACCGCGGAGACGGTCCGGCGGCGGTATGCGCGGCACGCGCGGCGCGTAGCCAATATTCGCGCATGCATACGTCACACGTAGCCGGCGCGAACAATTTTCGACACCTAATGCACCGCTTAATGCACCGCTTAATGCACCGCATCTTAGTCGTTTGACAGCTTAAGACAAACTGAACGAGCAAAAGAAAAATTTAAGGGGAAGGTGTAACCGAGCCATGATAAAAAATTCGGAGAAAAGTAGCTTGAGTCCTTATCATGCAGGACACTAGCTATCGTTCAACACTGTGCGAAATTTGACCCAGAACCTTCATACGAGATACGATGTATGGACAATGGTTAAATGCAAACGTATGTGTTTGATGAAATCATCGCGACATTGATATGACATACGTACGTACATACATACGTACATACATACGTACATACCTACATACGTACATACATACGTACATACGTACATACATCATACGTACATACGTACGTACATCATACATACACATACATACATACATACATACATACATACATACATACATACATACATACATACATACACACGTAAAGAAAATGTAATTGCATCTTCACATAGGACACATCTAATAACTATGTGGAAAAAGGGAAAAGAAAATAAAACATTTTAACGTTTATATAATTTATTTCTAAAAAGATTGCAACTTCTTCTGGCGTTGCGACCACCAGTTAAATATTTTAAATACATTTTGTAATGCGCAATTCTTAACATGTTTTCCACATCGCACAGTATTAGTAACATCTAGATTATTTAAGGATTCGATATCTTCGTAATCTGCATCCAAAGTCTCCATGATTAGGTTTTCTCTCACATCATTCTCAAGCATATCCACCAGCCATTCACGTTTCTGGCGTCCCTTGACGTACACGAGAGTTGACGTCTCGTCATCCTTTTCTGTACCAAGCACTGCCGATGTAATTAGACGTTTCGCCATGCTGTATGGGACCATCCCGTCTTCCTATCGTAATCTATGGTGATTAGCAATCAACCATGAAGCACATGATTTGTCGGATTTTGTAAGGAGATTCCATGGCATGGGGCATGTAAAAATGTAATGCGCCAGAATGGTTCCGTTTTTCAACACCGCCACCTCCTTTACGACAAATTTCATTCCGACGATAAATCCTTGCAGATCGACAAACGTTGGCATGATCATGATGCAGCGAAGTAACAATTTATACTATAGTTTATCGCGATACATCTGTCTCTCTTATATCGAAATATTTGCAAATAGTGCAATTTACATGATTTTGCGCACTACGTTAGACAGAGGGCAATATTCGATTATGCGATCATGCAAGATGAGGCAATAGGCGGTAGTATTTGCAGGTACATTCTCTTTGCAGTCAAATTCTATTCGCACATCCACGGTGGTGCTCTTGACAGATTCGTTTTGTCGCGAGCAATCGATGACAACAAAAGGTCCATTTGCCAGGAATGTGGCCACGGTGCACAACGTTTCGTAGCAGTCGTATCCGTAATAAGCTTTACGAAAACGTGCATACATATCAAAAAGAACGGCGTATCGTTTTTTACCAAAATCTAGATTCAAGTCATCGTACGGATAAAATTCAGAGTTTAGATAAAGCTTGATATTGGTCAAGTTACAGTCATCGAATATGCTAACATCTTGAGACATAATATTCTTGCGACCGGCCTGCAGCGCAAAGATAACATATCGCGGCTTCTCTAGCTGAGTCGTAGTCTTGACAGCCCACGAATGCTTGGTCGTGCTCTGCAACAGGGGGTACTCATACAGATCCCACGAGCAAAAACTGACACTAAGATATCGCCCGCTTTCCAAAGCCCGTAACAGGGACAATTTATTGACCTCGTTTAATGTAACATGAGGCATTCGCCACTGTACTTTAAACAATTCAATTTCCGGCTCAGTCGTCGGTTTTCCTACAATGCAATTGTTATCGCTACGCGCTCGTATCAAAATTAATTCATGACGAGCGTTAACAACCACGCGTTTGTAATCCTCACAAAAGCCTAGCAACATCTTGAGCGGTACGCAAAAGTTGAAATATCCGTCCGGTATGCTCGATCCAACGTCCCATCCAGCATTCCGCATGATTATAGCACTGTCATACGTTAGCGATACATAATTTTTGATAGTACTGGTTATTCCAACGTTTCTATTGCGATCAATCTCCACGCCGTTAAGCTCATATCGAATTTCGTCAAACATGAACGCCACGCAATTATTTACAAGCGTTGCCACAGACTCGTCATTCCTTTTCTTTATCTTTAATATTCCTTCGACGTAGAGAAAGCTTTCACACGGCAACGTGTATAAATCTTGTTGTTGTATGGGTATTCTTATCTCATCGCTATGCCCAAACGTCGTGTTAGCGTATGGATTGTATGTATGAGACTCAATCTTGACGACGCTGTCGTCAAAGATCGGTTCAAGAAACAGAATAAAATTGAAGGTGTAGCTGGAGATGATCTCTGTATGCGGATAGTGAAGAGATTATTTAAAGGAAGAGACAAGAATAACGAACGATCCCGTGGAAGAAGAGGAGAGGTAGAGGGATCTCTGATTTTGGAGGTAGATGATGGTACACATGAAGAGATGATAAAGAAAGGAAGATTAAATATTGGTTGGAGAAAATGTGTAGTATACAACTTTATTAGCGTCGTAAGATGCTACAAATGCTGGGGTTACTTCCACATGGCTAAGAATTGCACGAGGCAGGAAGCATGTTTCAAATGTGCAGGAAACCATAAGGCGAGCGATTGTACGGCAACGAAAAAGAGCTGTATAAATTGTATGTATAAGAATAAGACGTATAATTTGAAGCTGAATCTAGAACATGAGGCGGTAGATTCGGAGTGTCCGACATTTAAGAGAGTACTAGAGGAAGAGAAAAAGAGAGCTGGCTGGGAAGACGCGAAATAGCAACTACAGGAAGATGCTAAATTACTTTGGTATACGAATGCTCAGAGCTTTTTGGCGCATAAGGACGAGATACAACATCAGATTATGAAGAGAATGAATCCTGCGATCTTAGCGTTATCGGAGACGAGATTGACTGTAGAAATAGAGGATAGTGAGGTCAATATACCGGGATATAGTATAGTTAGATGTGATGCTGAAAATAGACATACAGGAGGAGTGCTTTTATACGTTAGGAATAATATTAAATTTAAGATAGTTGAGAAGAAAAAGATAGAGTCAAACTGTTGGTGCGTGGCGATAGAAATGAGAGAGAATATGTATAGGGGTGTGATAGCGGTAGTGTATCATTCGCCGAGTGCGTCGGATGGTGATTTTGTGAGATTTTTGGAAAATACAGTAGAAAATTTAATAATAAAAGGCAACTGTATGGTAATAGGAGACTTTAATATAGATATATTGCTAGATTCATTTTATTCAAAGAAATTATTAACGGTAATGCAAAACTTAGGGATGAAGCAATATGTTGATAATCCGACGAGAGTTACAAAGGATAGTCAAACAATTATAGACTTAATTTTTTCTAATAATATAGTAAAGGTGCAGGTGAATGAGAAACCTAAAATAACGGACCATGCATGGCTCAAAGTTGAATTTAATCTAAATATAAAAGATAATAAATATAAAGAATTTAGAGGCAGGGATTATAGTAAGTTTGATGTTGATGAGTTTTTTAGTATAATGGGGGAAAGAATTGAGCAAGGTCAAGAGCTAGATGTAAATACAAGGGCTGAGAGGTTTGTTAATAGTATAGTAAATGTATTGGATACTGTAGCGCCTAAAAAAAAATTTAAAATTCCGAAAATATGGGAAGGGAAAAAATGGTTTTCAGATAAAATAAGAATGGCAGCAGTAAGAAGGGATGAGGCCTACAGTAGGGCGGTTAGCACAGGTATGGATCAGGACTGGGCATTTTTCAAAAGTGAAAGAAATGCAGTAGTAAAACTTATCAAGACAAAAAAGAAAGAATATTATGAGAATATGATAGATCATAATAAGGGTGATCCTACAAAAATGTGGAAAACTCTGAAAGAATTAATTAAGGGTGAGCAGGGGGGTTCAGTGGACATTGATAACGTAGATTTTGAAATATTAGATAACATAGAAGAATGTAACATAGCGGATAAATTTAATATATATTATGTAAAAAGTATTAGTAATATTGTGAGAAATCTATTAATAATAAGAAAATGAATAGAACAGGTAGGAGATCTATATATGTAATTGAGAGTAAGGATATCATGGAAAATTTTGAGCCAATTGATGCAAGTGATTTGATACGAATTGTTAGAGAACTGCCACAAAAGAGCGGAACAGAGGAAGGGATAACCAGTAATATACTAAAAATGGTGATACATGAGATAAAAGACGAATTTGTGGGGGTGATAAATGATTCGCTTAGTACAGGTAAATGTCCAGAGGGGTGGAAAACATCCACGATAATACCGATACCAAAGGTAAATAAGCCAAAAAAAGCGAGCGAATATAGACCGATTAATATGTTACCGATGTATGAAAAAGTTTTAGGACTAGTTGTTAAAAGACAGTTGGAAAAATTTATAGAAGATAATGAAATAATAACCGAACATCAATCGGGATTTAGGAAACAACAGTCGTGTGAGACAGCAATTCAAAGTATTATCGAGGACTGGAAGCGGTTAGTTGAGGAGAAAAAAATGGTAGGAGTAATATTCCTTGATCTTAAAAGAGCGTTCGAAACAGTAGATAGAGTAAGATTATTGGAAAAATTATATCAGTATGGAATAAGAGGAGTTGTATTTAAATGGATAAAATCGTACTTAAGTAATAGAAAGCAGCAAGTTCGGAAATAATTGATACTGTATATGGCGTGCCACAGGGATCTGTACTAGGACCCCTATTGTTTATTCTGTATATAAACGATATAGTTAAAGTTTGTCCAAAGGGAAGTAGATTTAAGTTATTTGCAGATGACACGACCGTAAGTGTAACAGGAGAAAGCTGTGAAAATTAGAAATGAAATTAAATATGGTGTTCGGTATAGTTGAAGAATGGATGAATGTAAATATGTTGAAATTGAATGCAGATAAGACCAAATATATGATAGTTAGAAGTATAAGGAAAGAATTAAAAGCAGACATAATAGTGAAAAGCTTAGATGGAACTGTAATAGAGCGTGTGGAGAAAACAAAACATTTGGGTGTTATGATTGATAGTAGACTCCGTTGGGAGGATCACTGTGATTATATGTTAAAGAAAATCGGGAAAAAAGTAAGCTTTCTGAATAGAATAGGAAATGATATATCGGTGTACACTAGATGTACTGTGTATAAGTCAATCATAGCACCTCATTTTGAGTATTGTGCAACGTTGTTAGTAGGCATGGGTGAAACGCAGCTGAATCGATTGCAAGTAGCTCAAAACAGAGCCATGAGAGTCATCTTACAATGTTCTCGATATACTGAAGTAGAATTAATGCTGCAAACTCTCAGGTTTATGAATGTAAGACAGAGGCTAAGGTACAATGTGTGCATTTTTATTTTTAAGATAGTAAAAGGTATGTTGCCAAAACACTTAGGTAATAGGATAGAAATAGTAGGAGATGTTAGTGGAAGGCAAACGAGACAGACCGGGAGTATTGCAATACAATTTCGTAGAACGAAAAGCGGACAAAAAAGTTTGTTTTATGAAGGTTTGAATATGTACAACGCCTTACCGACTGAATTAAGGCAATGTGAAAAATTAGATCAATTTAAACGTATGTTAAAAGAATATATTGTACCTCATGTTGAATAATTGTAGACATTTGATGTAAATAATAGCCGAGAAGGCTAATAAAGCTCAATCAATCAATCAATCAAACCTCCAATGTTCAAGATATTAGCCATGTCGCACGACAAAACCCGATAATTTTAAAAATTCAACGTTCGACGCGGTGAGTTTCTTCTTCGGCGATCGAATTGTCTTTCTAATTATGTTTCTCGTCTGTTGCACCTGTTTGGCTTCGTTCAGTATGAGCATCTCACGTTACCACTGACGTCTTCGCACATGCAGTCTAATGGTGATCTCTTCTCCACGAAAATCGATCAACCGACCGTCCTGATCCACAACGCGAATTGTTAGGTCCGTAATGCTCAGTACGGTGATCGGAAGGTAAATGATCTGTGCCGGCGTTTCCGATATCTTATATCCTGGTGGCACACTTGGTGAAAATTCGTGTATCGTGTGCACATACTTGTCGTTACTGTACGCACCCGCGGTCACGTTACATTCTATGCGAATGATGTTTACCCTAATAATATTTATCGGTACGTCCGATTCGTGCCATTGTCGCGGCTCCAGTACGCGATTCGCTGAAAATCCTAGCAGCGATCCAATGTTGTTTGGTTTGGTGAAATTTACCCGATAAGTACACTTGATCTCGCTCTTCATCGTATTGTTGTTAGCTCGAATAACCAGTGGGTACTCTTCATCTTCGCCGACATGTTTCTTTCTCGCAACATCGTTGGACCGTAAAATGGCACGTTTCAGATACGTATCTATATCACGCAGTTCGTATGATCCTTCGGGAATGGCAATCTCCTTGTCATCAAAGTAGAATTTATTGTTCGAAGAATTTACATTTGGTATCGTATAATAGGTTTCAAAATCTGTCAAACCGAGCTCGTAATTGCCATCGCTCAAATCCACAGCAAGAAAGTAGTTTACCGCGAGGATGCTACTCTTGCCTGTAAGCGTAAATGTCAGTGACATGTTTGAAATAATACTGAGTTCAAACACCGCAAAACCAGTCTTTAAATTGATCGTCAACCGTCTGTAGAAAGTGCAAACACAGTTGTCCGCAATTGCTCTGATCATATCGCTGATAAGGCGTGCGATTGTACACGATTTGCGTCACATTCTTTAGATACTGCACCAATTCCCTAGGCGGTCGAAGATTGCCAAAACTGTCGAAATATATGGCTCGATGTCCTCTCTTCGCGTATGCCACCCAGTGAGTACCCGGTCCCTCAGCATTATCCAAGTTTACGATACCACTTTGGTTTTGACCAACTCCTCCCGTTGGTAAAGTAGTACGCATGAAAATACCCCTAAAATATGGAATGCGCATACGCTTCGCTAGTTGTTGTAGTTGTACGTTTGTAGTTACACCCTTCGGAATTTTTAGCGTCTCGACGTTTTTCTTTTTTTTTCTCGAGACTCCCCGCCCACGTTTATACGGAGCGAGATAAAGTCCATGACCTTCCATGGCGCGATTATGACGTTTCAATTCTTCCAGCTGACGCCGCGCGGCTTTGTTATCGTTCACAGCCTTTGCGACTCCTGCCGCTCCGCCGACCAATGAACCGAGAACTCCCAACAACGGTAGGATCGGTAGGATACCACCGCGTTTTGCAACCGGAAGTATTCGCTTGTTCTTCTTCTTTTTTGTTTTCAAACCCATTCCGAGTTTTGTCTTGGTTTTCATGGCCGCCCAGACAGCTGTGGCGGAAGCTCTCTCTCCGAGAGTTGAATCTTTCGCTGTAATGCGTTTTCGCGCTTTCGCAGCGAGTATATTGTCAGCCACGTGTCGTTTTGCGAGATCGTTGCTATGCGAATAGGCTATATCGTGCTCGCGACACGCTGCGTCCAATGGATTAATACCTTGATCACCTCTCGCCAATCGTGTTTCTAAATGAGTGCCCGGACCACAAAACTGATAGCCGGGGATATGTAATTCGATCGGAAGTGCGTTTATCGCGCAATTTAATAAGCCGCGGCCTTTTACTATCGCTGACATTCGCCGCAGTTCTTTATCAACGGCGGCGGACCGTCGATATGCGTTTGATGATGCGGTAAATTATAATGTTTCAAACACCGACGATATTGCTGAATCTCCGAATCTGCCTTGATATGTTCGGGAAATTTATCCCACAAATAATCTATGTAATTGTAAAACTGCCGTAGTAGAATGACCTTTGGAATATATTTCAACTGTTCGGTCTGTTGTGCCGGGACGGGGTTGGAGCCGGCACTGGGTTCGGGATCCGTCGCAGGATGCAGAATTACACTCACTGATGCCCTTGTTTTAATTGTTATTTAATAAACCGACTTTGATTTACAGAAGTTACTTAATTTCACTACCCTGACTTGCGGGTGTTACAATATTTAATTTAGACGTTAGTCGGTACGCGTTTCGGTTTAGGACTGCCCGCGCGATCTTCCAATTTGGCAGTATATATACTATCGGACCAACGTTCCGTTGCTAACCCGGAGGCTTCCGGGTTAGCGTGGACTTCGCTTTGTGCTGACCTTCGCATCAGCGTTTTCGGTCAACCTGGAGTTGAACGCTCTGGGTTCTGGTGTCGGATTGCATCGGATGATTGTCGTCCGATGCAATCGTCAGGTTTTTCGGTTGCTAGGGTATAGGTTATATAATTAATAATTATAGGGTTGTGCGCTCACAACATCCCTCCCCCCGTGGAAGAAGAAAAACTGAGGTGTCGGAGGTTTTTCGTTATTTGCGTTTTTCTCTTCTCGGGAGGTTACATTCTACTTTTGTTGATTTATTTTTTCTAGTCGTCGACGGAAATCGCTTCGTGTGTCTTTTTTTGTTTTCTTTTTTATCACCCATATGGTGATTGCAATTCCTATTAGTAGTACACCTGTGGTCACGGAGCCCACGGGATAGATTACATATTTATTCGAGTACCAGTTTGCTTGATTGTTTTCTAATTCCTCGTCTATTTGTTCTAAGTTCAGGCTTAATTTCCTTAGTTCCGCGGGGTCGTTGATTACCGGTTCCAAATGTAATTCTATATCTGATTTTTTATTCTTTTCGTTATTTTTAGTTGTCGCTTTAATTGTTAGGTTAAATTGTGGTAGATTCATTTGTATATATTTAATGTTTGTTTGTTTTTTTGTTCGTAGGGTTACATCTGCTGTCGTCATTTTACAATTGTCGTTTAGTTTTATTTTTCCTGTTCCTTTTATTTCAATTCTATTTTCTACTTGGTTGTTGCATTGTATCGTTATTTCTTGTTTAGACGGGGTGGAAAACAACCATGCTTGAGGTTCCGCTAGCGCTATCCAGAACGTCACGTGAGATCGGATGTGACGTTGTTCGCAGCTATTTTGGTGTCCCGGTGTCTTTACGTATATTTGCACCTCGCATGGTGCGTTCGCTGTTACAAAATATGTGGGGTGACTCATATCGCATATGAAATTTGAGTCGGCGTGTATGCATTTATTTAGGTCGTTTTCTTTTAGCGTGAGGTAGTTGCGATTCATTTTGTCTATGGCTATGAGTGTGTGAGTGGTTTCGGGAATCACAAATATGTTTTTATTATTGTGTATCGGTAGTGGATTTACCCGTACAATTTCGTAGTTTGGAAACGTTACAATGGGGAAGGATATAATAGTGTAAACTCCGGTTATTTCGTAATACGCACTTATTTTTACAAAATTTTGGATGGTATTCCAGTTTTCTATCTGTACTTTGAAAGGGAAATAGGTGCCTTGGGCGAGGTGTGCTGTTGCTTCTTTTAATTCTGATATAATTTGTTCGATTGGTAATAGTCGTACGAGTAGTATGTCGTGTTTGGTGTAGGTCAGGTATTCTAGGACTTCTTCTACGTCGTTTATTAGTTTGTTTATTATCGCGGTTATCACCAACAGGTGTTCGTCTATTTCTTCGCGGCCTATTAATTTTGACATTTTTTGTTGTACCCTTCTCGTAACGTTCGCTAGTAGATTTTCGTTGTTGTCTATTGCTTTCTGTAAGGTTTCTATATGTCCTAGTGTCGCGTTTATAATTTTGATCTGATTTCTTGCCGCGTGCTGTATCGTGTTTCGCTGATTTTGTATTAGGTCTATCTGTTCCTGTATTCGTCGTGCGTCGTCGGCGTCCATTGTGCCGAATAGAGTTTTGCTTACTGTACCTATTGCGTCTATTAGTCCGCGTCGGTTTGTCGGTGGTTTGTATATTGTCTGTAGGCGTAATATCAGTTGCGTTAGTTTCGCGTTACTACTCTCTGTTATGCGGAGGATATTGGTGCATGCCTCTTGATTATTTTTATCTAATTTGTCGCATAGGTTCTTAGTTTGTTCTAGATATCGTTGTAATTGTTGGTATCGTATTCCGAAGGATGCTACATCGATTCTAATGGCCAATTTCCACGTTGCTTCTTGTAGCTGCATGGTCCCGATTTTTTCGAAATATATTCCTGGCTTGTCGCTAAATGATGTCACCGCGTAGGGTGACTTCGGTTCGGATGTCACTTCTTTCGCGAGGCATACGATGATAGTAGCTATCCTGTAACGTGAATTCGTTCTATCTTTACTTGTGCTGACGGTGTCTGTAAGTAGATCGCTACTTTTTAATTGCTTTGAGGGTTTTCGCTTTAGTCTACGTCTGTCCTCAGTCGTGAGCTATTAACGGTCTAGTGAATATATATAAAAAAAAATATATTTTCTTATTATGCCTCCCCTGGATTTTACGCCAGTTTGTGTTAGTGCTGTGGACCCTTGTGAGGTCCCAGTGGACGAGGAGATCGATGGTCCTGTTTTGGACGTTCCTTTCCGGGGTCTGGGGCGCGCCCAGCAGTTGTATGCTGCTATGGCTGCGAGGGGAATCCGGCCCGGACTACATCCCTATGATCCCTGGATTCTCCATGAGCGCATTTTGGGACAGGCCGGCATCGGTCGTCCTGTTGTTGGCCGGGGACGGAGTCCTGCCGTCCCTGGGGGGCGTGCCCGCTTCCTAGCTAGGTTTCAAGATACCTTTGTGGCCGGACGCGGCCATGGTGGGCCTCGTCGCGAGTGAGGTATGATTATTCTTATCTAATTATTCTTATCTTTATTGCTTGTTCTTTTGCGCTTAGTGTTTTTATTCGTCGATAAATGCTTTTAAACGGTTCGCATGCACGCGTATTGTTTTTCGCTTAATTCTAATCGTATAGTTAACATCGTCGTGTTTTTCCGTGATCACGTAGGGTCCTATCCATTGTGATTCCAGTTTCTTTGAGCGGCCTCGTCGTATCGTTTCGTCGTAAAGTAGCACTTTGTCGCCTACTTTGAAGGTCGCCTTGTTGCTTTTTTTATCGAATTGTAGTTTTGATTTCGCTTTCTCGTCCTTCGTATTTTCTTTCGCGATTTGATTCGCTGCGCGGATCCGCTCTCGTAGTTCTTTCGCGTAATCTTCGTATGAATACGTTAATTTCGGTGGTTTTGTTAGGGCCGTCGGTAGGTCAGGTCGGTGCCCGTAGACCAATTCGAATGGCGTGAACCCGGTAGTAGAGTGTGGCGTCGTATTATACGTAAACATTGCGTATGGGAGCCATTCGTCCCAGTCAGTTTGGTCTTGGTTTATATAATGTCTCAGGTATTCGGCGAGAGTGCGATGCGATCTCTCTAGTGCGCCGTTACTCTCGGGGTGATATGCCGTTGTCTGAATTTTATCGATTTTCAGTAATTTGCACACATTTTTAAACATTTCGCTCGTGAAGTTTGTTCCTTGGTCCGTAAGAATTTTTTCGGGTATTCCATGTTCTAGCACTATTTTAGTGACGAATGCTTTGGCGATTGTATTCGCTTCCTGATTCTCTACGGGTATTGCTTTACTAAACTTCGTGAGATTATCTTGGAATGTCAAAATATATTTGTTTCTGTTATCTGTGATAGTCAACGGGCCTACGATATCGAGCGCGCATTTCTCGAACGGACGCTCGGGTGTATCTGTGATAATTAATGGCATTTTGGTTTTCTTACTTAACTTGTTTTTCTGACACAGTTCGCATTTGCTTATGTAGTTTTCTATGTCTGTCGTAATTCCGTGCCAGTTGTGCCGTAATCTGATTCGGTTCAACGTTCGAGTGACTCCTTGATGCCCTCCTATGGGTGAGTCATGATACTCGAATAATATCTGCCGCTTTTCTTCCTCGGTGTATTCCCTCGGTGTGTCCTCTTCTTGTTGTGTCATGTGTATCGCCGGCGTCTCCGTTATCGGGTTTCGACTCAGTGCATCGGCGTTGACGTTATTCTTTCCTGCTTTATGCACGATCTCATAGTCGTACTCCTCTAATTTTAATCTCCACCGGATTAATCTTGATCCGGGGTCGGTTACATTGAATAGCCATATCAGTGGCTTGTGGTCGGTTATTATTTTAAACCTAGTACCGTATAAATAGGGGCGGAAATGTTTAACCGCCCATACGATCGCTAATAATTCTTTTTCGGTCGTGTTATAATTTTGTTCTGCCTTACACAAAACTCTGCTGGCGTAAGCAATCGGCCGATCTTGGCCTACTGGCCCCTGCGACAGTACGGCTCCGATGGCGTAATCGGATGCGTCTGTCGTCACCAGGAATTCTTGATTAAAATCTGGGTAATTCAATACGGGTGCCGTCGTTAATTTTTCTTTTAATAGATCGAACGCATTTTGCTGTTCGACCGTCCAAACGAATTTTTCGTCCTTTTTTGTGAGTTTGGTTAGTGGTTTGGCTATTTTAGAGAAATTATCTATAAATTTTCGGTAGTATCCTGCTAGACCGATAAACGATTGGATATCTTTTATTCTTTTGGGAGTCGGAAACTCTCTTACTGCTTGCAGTTTGGTCGGGTCTGGCGATATCCCTCCTTCTGAAATTACGTGTCCTGGATAAACTACCTCTTTTCTTAAGAATGCGCACTTGTCAGGCTGTAGCTTTAAATTAAATTGCCGGAGTCTTACTAGCACCGCGGTTAGTCGCTTCAGGTGCTCCTTCAAGGATGCTCCGTATATTACTATGTCGTCTATATAAACGAAACATTTTAACCCTAATAGTCCGGCTAGTACTGCGTACATTAGCCGTTGAAATGCGGCTGGCGCGTTTTTCAGACCGAACGGCATTCGGTTAAAATCGAAATGTCCGTTCGGGGTGGAGAATGCTGTCTTCTGCTTGTGATCTTCGCGCATCGGAATTTGATGGTATCCCGAGGCTAAATCTAACACCGTAAAATACTTCGCGTTACCTAGCTGGTCGAGTATGTCGGTGATATTCGGCATGGGGAAAGAATCTCCCATCGTCAGGTCGTTCGCTTTTCTGAAATCGATCACGACGCGAAATCTAATTTTTCCGGACGCGTCAGGTTTTTTCGGGACAACTATTATCGGTGCGTTCCACTGACTCGCGCTGGGGCGAATTATTCCTTCGTCTAGCATTTTCTGTATTTGCCGTTTGACTTCGGCCTTATGTTTTTCCGGTAACCGATACGGTTTCACGTTCGCTGGCGCGCTATCTGGGCGCGTATTTATTTCGTGCTCAATGGCTGTGGTCGCACTTAAAGTGTCTCCTTCTAGAAAAAAAACGTCGCAGAATTCATCGCATATTAATTCGACTTCTTTGCGTTCTTCCTCGTTCAGATGTTCGGTTTGTATTTGATCGCGTAATTTTTTCTGTCTCTCGGTGACAGGTTCGCGCTCTTCGTTCGCTTGTAACGTGAGCATGTTCGCGGCGTCGTTCGCCGGCACGTCTTCTAGTGTTACGTGTGGAGTGAGGAGCTCCACCGGCTTGTCCGTCACGTTCAACACGCTGACCGGGCAAGTGAATTCGACGGGTCTTACTAGACAATGCCCGATAAATACTCCTGGCGCAAGCTCGCCGCTCCTCACGATGCCTACCCGATTATGATCGGTGTTTGCCTTTACGATTGTCTCGCTGTGAGGGGGTAAGATTACTTTTCGAAATGGCCGGAGTTTGAATATAGTTTTTCCTATTTTGACATGTTTCGACGTGTTCGAGATATCGGCCTTATGTTTGGTAAGGAAATCGTTCCCGAGTATCCCTTCGTACTCTATCGGGAAATCGTCCTTCACTACGTACATGGTATGTCGAATCTTCATTTTTCCGAGGTCCACCGTGGCCTTAATTTTTCCAAGCGTATGGAGTTGATGTCCGGTCACGCCTATTAGAGCTAGACGTTCCTCCTTTATCATCGTTTTGCCCTTTAGGTTTCCTACCTTAATAAGGGTCAGAGTCGCTCCCGAATCGAGTAAAAGATTCATCTCGCCTCTTTCTGCCTCTTGAATCGGCAGTGTAATCATGTCTAACGGGCCCACTTTATGCTTCTCCGTTATCTGGGTCACCCGATACTCTTCTGCGGCACGCGCTTTAGTCTGTCGCGGTCTCTCTTCTTCCTCTTCGCTACTGCTGGCGGTCGATGATTCATCGCACGTCGCTTGCGCTTTGTGCTTCCTTATCGCGCTCACGGGCGCTTGCTTTGCGCTGCTCGCTTTCGCTTTACATGATCCGTCAGCTCTAGGCCGACCGTTCAACCACCAGCATTCTTCTCGCTTGTGCCCGATTTTCTTGCAGTGGCTGCACTCCACCGCGTTTATTCCGTTGGGCTTGTCCGCCCTTGGTAAAACAAATTTGTTTGCTTGCCGGCTCGGACGGCAATCTCGTCCGTAATGGCCGGTTTTTCCGCACTTATGGCACTCCACTGGTGTACTTCTCGGGTTTCGGGCATTTTCTGCGTAAAATTTATTTTTTGAGGATGCCGGCCCATGTCTCGGGGAGGGCCCTCTGACTTTTTCCTCCGCACTAGCACCGGTTATCGCTTCTTGTAGGCTTGTGTATCTCTGCGCTCGTACTAGCATTTTAATGTCCTCGTGCAGCCCGATCTGGAAATTATGCAGGGCTTGCATCTTGATGCTTTCCAGGATCGCCTTCTGCTGCTCCTGCGTGTGCCCTTGGCCTTCCTCCATGGCCTCGTATAGTTCGCGGGCGAGTTTCTCTACTCGACGCCCGAATTCTTGCGCTCTTTCGCCTGGTTTTTGCTTCAGGGAATTAAATTCCAACTGTAGGTGCGTCATGCCTCGCTTTCCGAGGTATTCGGTTTCTAGCTCGCGTTTCAGCTGCTCGAAATCGCGTATATCGCGCGTATCGAAATCGGTCATGGCCTTGCCTTTGAATTTAGTACATAGGATTGCTTCTAATAACATGGCTTCGTCCGCGGGCTGTATGTTTTTCATTGCGTAGTTACTTGCATTTATGAATTCGCGAACTCGCTCTCTCGATTCTCCGTTAATTTCGGGGATCATATTTCGGGCTTCCTTTAGGCTGAGGAACCCTATGTGGTGTCCTGGCTGGTTTCTAACGTCGCTCGTCGTGCGCCCGTAGGTCACGTCCAGGGGGCCCTGGCTACGTACCCGGCGGTCGAGCGCGTTGGTGTGATCGTACGCGGCGTTTTCTACTCGGCTCATACGGTTTTGTAGTTCGCGGATGGCGCGCAGGATTTCGGTCGAACGATCGAATTCGGCCGCCGCGGATTGATCCATGCGCTCCTGCATGTCGCGCATCAAATGTAGTATGTCGGTAATTATGGAGGCATCCGGCACTCCTGTTTGTGTTGGCTCGGCGGGTCGCGGTTGGTCTCTTTCGGACGGTCGCGTATTTGCCGCTCGCAGCCGGTTAATTTCCTCGACCACCTGTTCGGGGTTCACGTCGATGCGTGCTTCGAGGTTCGTTGTCGCCCTTTGTTGGCTCATTTTGAGAGCTTTGGGAGTATAATCCTCTTCGGTAGGATCGAACACGTCGCTGTCGTAGGACGTTAGCGAGAGATCTCCTCTCCCGGAGTTATTGTCTTGTGTATCGGCTGAGGTGTCAGAACGTGCGTCTGTGACGGTTGGGTGCAGTCTAAGTACGTCGCGTTCGTTTTCGTCGCTATTCGCGATGTCGTTTTCGTCGCTATTCGCGGTTTCGTTTTCGTCTGTGCCCGCTGTATCTCTTTCGTTGTTGTCTCGGGGACCGTCGAGATCGCCTAACAGACTAGTATTCGTGAAGGAAAATTCGCGTTCTAATATTACGTTCGGGTGCAATTCGAGTACCGGTGATTCTTCGGTCGAGAATCGCGATTCTAAGTTTCGTCGGACGGGGTCTAGAACGGAGCTATCCGCATGTGATACGGCGCGAGAGTGATATCGGCTTCGCTCGGTAGCTTGATGCGCTCGCTCGCTTAAGACGAACGACGCGTTTCTAGCGGGGCGGTTATGTTCGCCCTTCGACATTTTCAGGGTTAGCGCCTTCAATTTTGAAACATCGCTCGCGAAAACTTTCAATTCGTCGCTCGCGGAAACGTTAAATCTCGTCGCTCGCAATAGTACATAACATGGAACGGACTTACAGTACGGTCGCATGCATGGTGTCCGCTTTCTGCTGTCGCCGCGTCGGAGTCCGGCAGGGCCGCTTCGCTGCTCCGCGTTGTCTCTGCTTCGCGGGGTCTTGCCTGCGCTGCTCCGCTGTCCGGCTGGGTGCGTCCCTGGGGCGCTGCCTCGGCTGTCGAGTCCGTGCGGTAGGTCGGGGCCTCTCCGGTGTCACTGTCGCACTCGGGGCTGCTACCGCCGTCTCCGTCTCTCTGGCTTTATGTATGGCGGGGCAGTCACCGCTGTCTCTTTTTCGCTCGGGATTCTGGCGGGCTTCTCCTCTCTGGGATGCTTCTCCGCTCTTACTAAATCGAGCTCTCTGATTTGCAGACGTCTCTCGGGCAGGATGTCCTCTGGTCCTGTTGGCAGGATCCCACCGCTGCCACCAAATGTTGTGCCGGGACGGGGTTGGAGCCGGCACTGGGTTCGGGATCCGTCGCAGGATGCAGAATTACACTCACTGATGCCCTTGTTTTAATTGTTATTTAATAAACCGACTTTGATTTACAGAAGTTACTTAATTTCACTACCCTGACTTGCGGGTGTTACAATATTTAATTTAGACGTTAGTCGGTACGCGTTTCGGTTTAGGACTGCCCGCGCGATCTTCCAATTTGGCAGTATATATACTATCGGACCAACGTTCCGTTACTAACCCGGAGGCTTCCGGGTTAGCGTGGACTTCGCTCTGTGCTGACCTTCGCATCAGCGTTTTCGGTCAACCTGGAGTTGAACGCTCTGGGTTCTGGTGTCGGATTGCATCGGATGATTGTCGTCCGATGCAATCGTCAGGTTTTTCGGTTGCTAGGGTATAGGTTATATAATTAATAATTATAGGGTTGTGCGCTCACAACAGGTCGTTAAATTGTAAATATCGCTGTTATCTGACAGTAGCAAAAACATTTTGAGTACTGAGCGTCTCAGCTCTACGCTCCTGTATAAATAGGCCGGTTTTCACGATACCGTTTTACATTTGTTGTGGAGGGGAGATAACATGCGGTTCGTGCGACAATCGCGGGTGATCAAAGTGACAAACTTTGATGATAAGGTACAGTTAATGAAAGAGGTACGTAAACATGGAGACATGCTACCAATTTCTTTACGCGGTATCATCTGTGGTCCATCAAATTGTGGTAAGACAAACGTGTTGATAAGCTTGCTGGAAAGTCCGCACGGTGTACGCTTCGAGAACGTGTACGTGTACTCGAAATCGCTGCAACAACCAAAATATCGATACTTGGAGAATATATTAACGCCGATAGAAGAGATTGGCTACTTTACTTTTTCGAATAACAGTGACGTCATTCCACCGAGCGAGGCGCTTCCGAATTCTATTTTTATCTTTGATGACGTGGCGTGCGACAAGCAAGACACGATAAGAGAATACTTTTCAATGGGTCGGCACGCAGCCGTCGACTCCTTCTATCTTTGTCAGACGTACGCAAAGATACCGAAGCATCTTATACGCGACAACGCAAATTTATTGATTTTGTTTAAACAAGATGGCACCAATCTAAAACACGTATACAACGATCACGTAAACACCGACATGTCTTTCGAAAATTTCAGCAAATTGTGTCATACTTGTTGGCAGCAAAAGTATGGATTCGTGGTGATAGACAAAGACAGCGCGCTTTCAAATGGTCGATATAGAAAAGGATTTAACGACTTTGCGATACCGTAACGCGTTTAGTTATTATCAACGCGTTGGCTGGACAACGTTGTCGCAATATGGACACCATGGCAGCATGGAGACTAGAGATCGCGAGAGGATAGCCAAGCAGATTGTAAAAACGAGCGATTCGATTCGCAAAAAGTATCGCGCATTAAAAACCGGTAAAATGGAGGAAGATATCGCGTTGGAGAGACACTTTAAACCCATCATCGAACCTTTAAAGCAGATTGTCGAAAACACCGTTGGCAAAGAACCTGAAATGTTAGAGTCGTTTGACAGCTCCAAGCGAAAACGATCAAATGCCTCGTTTGATGACGTTGTAATGGCTTCAACTCCGGTTACGTCAAAGTTGAGACGATCGAAAACAATGCCATCTACTCTGAATGAAACAGCCAAAATTTTACAATCGCGTAAATTAAAAGCTTCACAGGATGTACCGCCGATAACCTCTACACCGTCCACGACAGTGAAAACAGTACAACCTACAACGCTTGATTCACTCGTAAACGGGGATGTTTTCGAAACCACGGACGACTCGCTCGTGACATCCGTTCGAAATAAGTTACAAACGCAGAAGGGTCGAGAAGCGTTGCTAGATCAATTGGGCCCATTAAGCCTAAAGTATCTCATGCCTGTCCTGAGTGGCAAACAGGAGGGTATGGACAACGTTTACGGCGTTAAATTCGACGATGATGGAATGAAGTTTGGTAGTAAACGTTTTGACGTGAACAGCGCTGATAACATTTTTATCGACGGCGTACGATATGTCGGCACACCCGGTCTTTACGAGTTAATCTTCAAGAAAGTCCCCGATGACGACATCTACACGGCGGACGACATGCAAACGTATAAGAGCATGCTGTTGATGACAAGTGCGCATAAACGTAATAATGATCCGAACGGTCAATTAAGTGACAATGGGGGATACAAATACACACAAATAATCAAACCGTTGATATCGGGCCAAAAAACTGTAAGAGGTATACCGCGTGCTATGACATTAAACAACAACAAAATCGACTATGTTCATTGGGACGACCCCAATGAGCTCGTAGACCGTCTCCGATTGCTCCAAGCTTCGCACCAAGCGGGCCACAACGGTCACAACAATGAGATTCTATCGATTATCGAGGAACTTCGCGAGGCTGGGCTTATTATAAATTAAACCACGCGTCAGCCAACCATTCAATCAACATTGAAATGCCGATCAACAAGTTTGGCATATCGCTCGGAAGAGGCGGAGCGGAACCGTACTATCAATGGAGCGGATTACTCCATAGACCTAGGATAAGATAGACGGAGCGTAAACCTGCGGGGTAGGTGATAGCGCGGGAGGGGAAATAGAGGGTACTCTCGGCAAAGTTCGGTTCGACTCGGAAACATTCGGACGCTCGACCGACTCGACAGCACACGGATGTGCCTTCGCGCTTTGGTGTGCGTTGGCAGCATGTGGAGGGGATGCGCTGGCATGTGCTATTTGTTCGATTACACATTTGACACATTTCTCCGGACGGTGGATACCATAACCTACTCTAGAATACAGACTATGTCAAGACCATCGTGAATTGATTTTTAGTAATATAAGATCTCATAACGAATTTAACAACAATCCGACAGTTCTACAATTCAAATCTGCGTATAAAAAATTAATTGCGCACACGGAATTACAAGCAAATTTACTGGCAATTGTATACCATTACAAGAGATTACAATATTGCAGGCGTTATCTGAAAAGCCGATTAATGTTATAAATGCAACGACAAACATAGCTTCAGAAATACAATGGCTTGATGAGTCTGAACATAATACTGATCATGATTATTTATTACAACCACAATTCCCATCTTGTATTACAGAATATAAAATGGAAGCTTCATCTTTCATAGCGGGATATGTATTAAAAAGACTTACAACAACATTACATTGCACTGTATGTCTCGACACTTTAATAGGAAAACCTACAGATATAAATGTTAATTTAATAAATATAAAGAATAAAGGTGGATTAATATATCCTTCACGAGATCTTGTATATGTTTGCAGAGTAACAGAAGAAGTGTTTAATAATTATATTTACACAAATAAGACTTTAGAACACTTTAATGTAGATCATTTTACATGCAGAGCAATGCAAAAGTTTACAGACAGTAATATATTTGCGGAACTACAGGAACACATCAATGATCAATGTTTTTTTAGCAACCATAGAAATAATTTGTTACATGGTATTATCATTTTATATTGTAAGATAAAGCTGTCGCATCACTTAAAAAAGAAGCAATTAACTGAAAAACACAAAAGTAATAAGCTTACATTATTTAAAGGTCAGTAAAATGTCAGTAAAGCTATATTGGGTGCAATGTTTTATTTCCTATCTAAAATTATTTGTGTAAATATAATTATTAAATACTTCTTCTGTTACTCTGCAAACATATACAAGATCTCGTGAAGGATATATTAATCCACCTTTATTCTTTATATTTATTAAATTAACGCGTATATCTGTAGGTTTTCCTATTAAAGTGTCGAGACATACAGTGCAATGTAATGTTGTTGTAAGTCTTTTTAATACATATCCCGCTATGGAAGTTAAAGCTTCCATTTTATATTCTGTAATGCAAGATGGGAATTGTGGTTGTAATAAATAATCATGATCAGTATTATGTTCAGACTCATCAAGCCATTGTGTTTCTGAAGCTATGTTTGTCGTTGCATTTATAACATTAATCGGCTTTTCAGATGACGCCTGCAATATTGTAATATCTTGTCATGGTATACAATTGCCAGTAAATTTGTCTTGTAATTCCGTGTGCACAATTAATTTTTTATACGCAGATTTGAATTGCAGAACTGTCGAATTGTTGTAAAATCCATTATGAGATCTTATATTACTAAAAATCAATTCAAGATGGTCTTGACACAGTCTGTATTCTAGGTTATGGTATCCACCGTCCGGAGAAATGTGTCAAATGTGTAATCGAACAAACAGCGTATGCCAGCGCATCCCCTCCACAGGCTGCCAACGCACACCAAAGCGCGAAGGCACATCCGTGTGCTGTCGAGTCGGTCGAGCGTCCGAATGTTTCCGAGTCTAACCGAACTTTGCCGAGAGTACCCTCTATTTCCCCTCCCACGCTATCCTAATCCCCCTTGTCCATAGTAGCAGCTTACGCTCCGTCTATCTTATCCTAGGTCTATGGATTACTCAGAAATTACGTGCGCGATAACGCTCTTTGCGTGGTCGCCACTGACTTCGATGCAAAGTCGCGCAAGATTCGACGTGTAGCGCTACCTGTAGATGATGGCGATGCCGCCAACAAACAATACGTGCAACAGAGCATACAAATTTTAAAGAATCGACAGGATAAAATCGAGAGAAAGATGGCAGCGTTCCAAAATAACGTGCAAATTACCCTAAATGAGCTCCAAAAGACGATTCAGCAAATCATTACAAATCATCGCGAATAGATAAGACAGAACGTACACTTGATTTTGGCGTCATTTACTTGTCATCATGGCAAGTAAGAAGAAAACAGCTGAGAAGCGGCAGCTGGTGGAGGAACTGCACGCTCCGGCGAGAAGAAATTTTTCACGAAGACGCGTCATAGTGCGTGGATACGATGACCTGTGGCAGGCGGATGTGGTCGAGATGCGTCCTTACACGCGGTTCAACAGAGGCTACCACTACATACTCACCGTTATCGACGTGCTGAGCAAGCATGCATGGGCCGTACCGCTCAAGGCCAAGAGCGGAAATGAGGTTACTACGGCGATTGCAAAAATAATTCGAGACGGTGCAAGATGTCCGAAAAATCTGCACACTGACAGGGGGAAGGAATTTTACAACGCAAACGTGCAGAAACTCTTGAAGAAACACAATATCAATCACTATTCGACGTATTCCGTAATGAAGGCATCGGTTGTCGAGCGATTTAATTGCACGCTAAAGAACGACATGTGGAAAATGTTTACGCACAATGGAAATTACAGATGGATCGACTCACTGTCGCGCCTTGTGTCAGATTACAACGCGCAAAAGCATCGAACTATTGGCATGCGACCCATCGATGTTACCCCCGCGATCGCCAACAAGCTTCTAACAACGGTGTACAGCCACGTAAAGATCGCTGCTCCCGCGCGATTTAAAGTGAGTGACTCGGTACGCGTGAGTAAATTCAAGACAATCTTCGAGAAAGGGTACACGCCAAATTGGACCACAGAGGTGTTTAAAATCATCAAAGTGCAGAAAACTAATCCCGTGACGTATCTATTGGAAGATTCCTGCAAGAAACCCGTCGCCGAAGGATTCTACGAATACGAGTTGCATGGCGTCGCTAATCCCAACGTGTATCTCGTTAAAAAAGTGTTGCGCAAAAGGGGGGATGAAGTGTATGTAAAGTGGCTGGGATTCGATAATTCACACAATTCTTGGATAAGCAAAAATAATGTATTGTAAAATTATAAACTTGTATATATTTATTACAATATAAACATTATACATACAAATAAGTCATTTTATTTACAAAATACTTTTTTACAATGGTATTTTATAATGTCCCCATGGTAGCGTAGAATAGTCGGTAGAATCGGGTACAATGCATCGCTTATCGTCGTACGGACTTAGAGCGATTTTCGTTTCGGACATGGTGTACACCTTGTGCAATTTTGATCTAATGCAAGATTGTGGTCGCGTCATTTCAATCTCATTCAAACACTGCATGTAATCGTCAAACGTTATCGTTCTCGCGACAACGTTACTCTTGACACCTTTAACCTTTTTCGTATCTTTCTTACCGTCGACTCGCAAGGCGTACATCTTTGCTCTAAGTCCGACAAATTCAGTCATTATCGTACCATTGTTTTCATCCTTCATTAGACCCGGTACCTTTTTATTCACAAGCGGTATGCCGTATGGATTGTCCGCGGCATAATCGCTTGTATCAAATTTGTGAAGGTCGCGTTTTATATTCTCATAAACATTCTCGCATTCGATGTGATATATTAAACTGTCTGTGTCGGTGTACATTATCCAACATTTATCACTATACAATGGTGACATGTATTCATGATGAAACTCATATAAACATGTCTTGGAAATGTCGAGTATGCACATTCCGACATAAATTGGCTTGTAAAATTTAACCTCTAGTTTGCGCATTTCTATTGCAACCAAATTTTCCGAAAAAATACTTCTGCTATGAAAATTTGGTTTTGCAATCATTGCCTCTGCGCCGTATCTTCCATCCCATTTTGTCAGGAGTTTAACATCTACGCGATTACGCACATTTTCCATCGTTTTACCAAATACTGCATTATTCATTAATTTGTATAAATTTTTCTCAAAATCATTTTTGGCCAGTGTTCTAAATTTCGTATTGAGTTCTATATAATCGCGAAGCCATGGAGATTGCGCGAATTGTAATATGCGGTGAATCTTTGCTATATAAAGCCCGTGACGCGTACACTGTTGCAAGTTACGATAGTGTATCACGTAACGCTTCTTATCATACAAGGTTGCGAGGAGCTTGTCCTGCCGCTTACCGGGCGGCTTGTCACGTGTCGGGCAAAACGGTAGGTCAGTGTGCGCATCATGCAAATGTTGTGGGTACTCGAGGTCGACTTCAAGGATATAGCCTATAAGTGAATCAAGCGAGATCGATGATAGATCAAAACTAGACACGTCGTCGACCCATTAAAAATCTGCATAGGGCAAAGGTTGACACATTGCCCAGCCGTACAAGTTGTTTACATCAAAATACATCAAGTACGACGATGGTTTCGATGGATCGTACGACTGCATGTACTTGTTGTTGGCCCGTCCGTATCTCTTTGAACACTGACTCAGACCACCACGTATACCGCGTTCAATAAACATAACCATATCAATGTCTGTAAGTAATTCGAATTTAATTTTTGTATGTTTTAACATGGCGTCCCACGTATACCCGGGAAGAGTATAGTAATACGCGGGGTCGAGCCCATAACTCTCGATGCACTTATCACGGAAATTTTCAAATATATCAGCCAACAGCAAGACATCAGTTTTGAGGTAAAGATCGCTATATTCGCCTAGTGTTCGAATGGAGAACCGCTGCCAGACGTTGACCGCGTGCGCGTATTCGCTCTCGGATACAGTGTCACCGGTCAAGGAACTGTAAAACGATTCGCGCCGTGGTAAACACGAGTCCTCTAATTTTTCGATGCGGTCAATGTATTCGTATAGAAATACACCCTTTCGTGTCAATAATTCGAAATGTTCGGTGGATAAATTTTGAAATTCTGATTTTAAAATTTTGAGCTTATCTTTATTAAGAAAAGATGCCAATTTGTCGAGACTGGTCGTAAGAAATTTATACGAATCGATAAAACGTAATTTAATATAATTTCTCGATTCAGATTTGTCTTCCGCAAGTTGAACATTTTTGGTAAATGAAATATATTTTTCTTTTGTTATCGGAAGTAACTCGATTCCTCCTTTGAACGCTGTGGCAATTTCCTCGATAATGAAATGTGAGTCATAACCAGATAAATTATGAAATGCAATGGGAATGCAAAAAGATTCTTTGTAATTTAGATTGCAATTTGAATGCGCTGGACCTCGATACCGCCCAGTCAGATGGCAATGATCGCGTACTGGGGTGTCGTCTTGCGCGAATGGTTTCTTACATATATGACAATGTGATGCGCTATGAAACTTTACACATTCTTCGCGCGTTAAATTATCCATGGGGACGTTGGTAGATAAAATGGTTTTTACACGTATTGCTAAATTTTTAAGTTGTTCTGCGAATCATGAAACACAATCTACACTACGACGAGAGTAATATGCGGATAATGAATCGTCGTACGAACAATGTACATAATACGCGATACTAAATACTTTGTGATGCTGGTATAAATTTTTTTCCATTTCCTTTTTATCCGTTTTTGCCAGCACACATTCTAAGTCAGCATATACGACAAAAGGAAGCCGCTCTTTCCTGTTATAATTACCGAATGCGAGCCACTTGTCCTTATCGCTCGGTAATTTGATGGCGCAGTCGTTCATCTCCCGACAGTCAACGGTGTGGGCTTCCAATTTCTCGCTCGAGTGGAAATAGTGCAAACATCTGTAAATAAAGAAATTTTTAATATATCTTTTATATAAAAATTATTGCATAATTTTAATTAAAAATGTTTACTTACCGATCGCAAAAGTATTTTTTAACTTTTTTCTTGCTCACTTGCAAGCTCACAAGGCGGGATAGATTTTTTATCCAAGCGAAATGTCCCACGTTGTTGTCCCGCGGATCCTGCATGTACAGCAAATTGACGTGTCTATTCTTCTTACTATCGGCAAGCCGTATCGGAAGAATCGAGTTCTCCTTTTCGATGCAGTATACGTTGATAGAGATGTCGTTGAGATTTTCAAACTTTTTAATTTGCGTCAACGTCATTGGAAACTCAATGTCTTAAAGATTGAGCACCGACGTATAATGGGGGTATGAGGCTACCCGTTCTACATGTCTTTCAGCTGGATGCAGAGCAGCCACCACTGACCACGCGAAACATGCATTGTTCTTTGATTGCACATTGATCACCGCTTTCTTCAGCTTTATCTCTCGCGGGATTTCCACAAAACACCCCGCATGCAAAGGATTGTACTTGTTTACGTTCACCGTCAAATTGAGTATATGTGACAATGCCCACCCGCTATCACGTTCCTGGAATTCTTCCAGCGATGCTAAGGTGGGCTCGATAACGCGCCGCTCGTACCACTCATGTAGATCGGACGTGCGAAAGAGTTCATAATTTCTCGTAGCGATATTTATATCCGTGCGTTTGTCACCCGCAACAAATTCGCCATTAAACATAGTATTTATCTTTACACTGTTCTGTCGTTGCACGATGTTCCGCACACGATCGAGTACAATATCTTTAGCATCTTCAAGAAATTGACAAGGTTCGATGTGATTATAGTTTATAACCACACCAGTCAATATGCGACTTTCGAAAGCCGTATCGATCTCTCGCCATACAAGCCCATTTTCTCGCGAGCTACATCCCGCACCCTCGTGTACAAAGCGTTTGCGAAGCGAATTTTTCAAACCTTCGAGGTTCGATATTCGAAAAATCAGCGATTGTCGATTTCTAATCGATAATCCATCGATATCCAATCGTGAACGTTTAATTCGACTTTGCTCTTCCAATAACTTGATACACTCGTCGCATCGCTGCTCCCGCACAATATATTCTTCCACCGAATTTACTCGTGTGGATTGTTCCCACACATTTTTCTCCAATCGCTCCATATTGTAATGACCTTTTTTCAATAAGAAACACTTTAAAAAATATTTTTTTTGTCTGTTTCTGTTATAAGCTTTTCACAACAGTTTATATCACTTTGTGCAAATAGGACACAGATTACATGGCATTATTTGATACAACGGACCTCTATATTCCGAACAGAATAAACCATCGATGAGCATATATGTACCATTGTCATGTTTTCGGACGGCGCGAAGACGTGAAAATAGTCCACTTATTCTTACAATACACGATGAGCAAAACTTTGCATGATCGGGTGTATAATAGAAATATGTGCAGCACATCTTTTTTAAATCGTCTAAGATATTAACTTCAGCTTGGTTTAAAAATCGATGTATTACTTCTGTTACATTTTCCTCCACATCGCTTTCGAAACGTGAATCATCCGAAAGAATTGCATCTTCATCAGACATTTCTTCTTCTTCTCCATCGACTTCAACTTCCATTTCTTCAAGAGGTGTGATGCCGTGTGAAAGCTTTCTCTACGTCGAAGGAATATTGAAGATAAAGAAAAGGAATGATGAGTCTGTGGCAACGCTTGCAAATAATTGCGTAGCGTTCATGTTTGATGAAATTCGATATGAGCTTAACGGTGTAGAGATTGATCGTAATAGAAACGTTGGAATAACCAGTACTATCAAGAATTACGTATCGCTAACGTATGACAGTGCTACAATCATGCGGAATGCTGGATGGGACGTTGGATCAAGCATACCGGAAGGATATTTCAACTTTTGCGTACCGCTCAAAATGTTGCTAGGCTTTTGCGAGGATTACAAACGCGTGGTTGTTAACGCTCGTCATGAATTAATTTTGATACGAGCGCGTAGCGATAACAATTGCATTGTAGGAAAACCGACGACTGAGCCGGAAATTGAATTGTTTAAAGTACAGTGGCGAATGCCTCATGTTACATTAAACGAGGTCAATAAATTGTCCCTGTTACGGGCTTTGGAAAGCGGGCGATATCTTAGTGTCAGTTTTCGCGCGTGGGATCTGTACGAGTATCCCCTGCTGCAGAGCACGACCAAGCATTCATGAGCCGTCAAGACTGCGACTCAGCTAGAGAAGCCGCGATATGTTATCTTTGCGCTACAGACTGGTCGCAAGAATATTATGTCTCAAGATGTTAGCATATTCGATGATTGTAACTTGACTAATGTCAAGCTTTATCTAAACTCTGAATTTTATCCATACGATGACTTGAATCTAGATTTTGGTAAAAAAACGATATGCCGTTCTTTTTGATATGTATGCACGTTTTCGTAAGGCTTATTACGGATACGACTGCTACGAAACGTTGTGCACCGTGGCCACATTCCTGGCAAATGGACCTTTTGTTGTCATCGATTGCTCGCGACAAAACGAATCTGTCAAGAGCGCCACCGTGGATGTGCGAATAGAATTTGACTGCAAAAAGAATGTACCTGCAAATACTACTGCCTATTGTCTCATTTTGCATGATCGTGTAATCGAATACTGCCCGCTGTCTAACGTAGTGCGCAAAATTATGTAAATTGCATTATTTGCAAATATTTCGATATAAGAAAGACAGATGTATCGCGATAAGCTATACTATAGATTGCTACTTCGCTGCATCATGATCGTGCCAACGTTTGTCGATTTGCAAGGATTTATCATCGGAATGAAATTTGTTGTAAAGGAGGTGGCGGTGTTGAAAAATGGAACCGTTCTGGCGCATTACATTTTTACATGCCCCATGCCATGGAATCTCCTCACAAAATCCGACAAATCATGTGCTTCATGGTTGATTGCTAATCACCATAGATTATGATAGGAAGACGGGATGGTCCCGTACAGCATGGCGAAACGTCTAATTACATCGGCAGTGCTTGGTGTAAAAGAGGATGATGAGACGCCAACTCTCGTGTACGTCAAGGGATGCCAGAAACGAGAATGGCTGGTGGATATGCTTGAGAATGATGCGAGAGATAACCTAATCATCGAGACTTTGGATGCAGATTACGAAGATATCGAATCCTTAAATAATCTAGATGTTACTAATACTATGTGATGTGGAAAACATGTTAAGAATTGCGCATTACAAAATGTATTTAAAATATTTAACTGGTGGTCGCAATGCCAGAAGAAGTTGCGATCTTTTTAAAAATAAATTATATAAACGTTACAATGTTTTATTTTCTTTTTCCTTTTCACATAGTTATTACAATTTGAGTTTTGAGATTACGCGTATAGAGTCAATGGCGTGATACCCCTATCAATGTCGCGACAATTTCATCGAACGCATGCGTCTGCATGGAACCATTACCCATATAATATATCTCATATAAAGGTGCTGGGTCAGATTTCGCAAAGTGCTGATCGTTGGCTAGTGTCCTGCATGATAAGGACTCATCAAGCTACTTTATCTCCGAATTTTTATCACGGCTTGGTTACACCTTCCCCTTAAATTTTTCTTTCACTGGTTCAGTTTGTCTGAAGCTATCGTACTATTAACATGCGGTGCATCAGCTGTAGAAAATTGTTCGCACCGGCTACGTGCGACTTGTGCATGCGCGCATACTGGTTGCGCGCCGCGCGTACCGCCGCGCGTACCGCCGCCGGACCGTCTCCGCGATCGCCTTCTCCAAATTCACCTCCGCGGTATGGAGAGGTTGAGCCTCGGACGCCCTCATCCCTATATGACGAGTTCATCCACCATCAGCTGCAAGTGACGGTGAACCTCGCCACTGGTCGGAGGGTTGTGGAGGAAGTCCTTCGTGAGACATCATAATTTGGTAAGTACCTTATTTTATAGTTTTAAAGTTAAGGATCCGTTTTTGCGCAATTTTGAGTTTTTAGATTTAATTATTTACTTTTCTACAGCTCAGCGACGAGTCCTCTTGGAGGTGGTGGAGGAGGAGGTTTATCGTTTATTTCTTGCATAACTTTTTTCAAAAATTAAATGTATATATTATAGTAAAAAGTAAATTTATTATTTTTCTACCTCTCCCTATTCCAATTCCAAATTGCGCTGCATCATCATCTTTTTATAATTAGGTGTTATAAATTTTAAAAAACTTAATAAATATATAATATGATTTTAAAAAAGTTTAAATTTATTATTCTTCAGCCTCTCCCTATTCCAATTCCTTAAATTGCGCTATCTATTTTATAAAATTAGTTGTTATAAAATAAAAATATTAATTAAAAATATTTATTAAAATATTTAAAAAAATATTGCATTATCTAAAGTACTAAAGTCGGTTTAAAATAATTTCATTTCTGCTGGAGTATTAAATTATCTTCAAAATATTAAATTTTAAATAATTTTAAAAAACAAAAATACTGATGGAGAGAGCGCTAATAGATATGCGAACGCGAAGAGAATACACACCTCTGAAAGCGAGAAAGAAGATTAGGTGAGTATGAGAGAGAACGCGAAGGGGTAAGTGGGGAGAGAGAGAGAACGTGATATGCAAGCGCGCGGTGATGTCACGCTGATCCGCGGCCGACGCGAGCGGGGGCGAGAGCGAGAAGACGCACGCGAGTGACACGATATGATGTCACGCGGACCCTCCTCACCGCGGGCCACCGCGTCCTCATCCTCGCGGCCCATAGCGCGGTTCCCCCTCTACCGCGGGCCGCCGCGATGTCAGAAAACGCGGTTCACCTCTCCCCGCGGACCCCTCGCCCAGGATTCCCCCTCCCTTGCCCTGCGGACCCTTCGCTCATCGTTCCCCCTCCTTCGCCCCGCGGACCCCTCGCCCACCGGGCATGGAGTACCCCGCGCCGCGGAACCCCTCGCCCAGCATTCCCCCTCTCTCGCCCCGCGGACCCCTCGCCCACCGGGCATGGAGTACCCCGCGCCGCGGAACCACCCTGCCCCTCTACCCCCCTCGCCCACATTTGGGCTAGAATCCCCCCCTTACACCTACTGTCTGTCTAATTGAATTCTCGCACCCTCGAGTAGTCTGACATTCGACACCAATAAATGTCTATCTCCAGGCCAGAGCCGTGGAGGCTTGGCGCGACTATGCTCTTCGAGCTGTTCAACGGTTTCTTCGCATCGCTGTGCCCACGTAATATACTCGCTCAAGGTAGCGACTTGGCGCGACTGCTCCAACAGTTTGCGCGCAATTTTCTTGAGATGTTCCATGTTTGTGAGTTTTATAGTACTGTTTTTAAATCACATCACACACTTCTACGGAGCACTTGCCACACTGTGAACACGATCGTTTATACTCTTGAATGTGATAGCGCATACACGTTAAATGATGAGGATCGAAGCGAGCGACATCTTTATAATTCTCTAGCAAGGTCTCAAAATTATGACGCTCATCATAACCTTTATAAAACGTCTTTGTATGGCTAGGAATGTCCAAACACGCACAGGTTAAAGATCGCGAGGTGTATGTCACCACAAATTCGATGCACCTCCCAATACCTGCATCAATGTCAATGAATAAAATCTCTGCGTGTCCATACTCGACCTTGTTATAAATTTGTATTGTCCATCCATATAAGTCTTTTGCACTGTAAAAGTCTTGATCATCATCATCATCTTCTATACACTCATTTCGCAATTGTCTATACACTTCGCGTCTCACGCGATAAGGCTGCCAATAAGGAAACTTAATTGTGTCTCTATAGACTTGTGGTTTGAATATACGTTGAATGGTTTCGCATATTTCAAGTTCATAGTTGCTACACTGCACCTGCACTGTTCGATACACTTCCGTTTCTCTTTGCGAATCCAGCTCGAGGTCCCATAATGTAAGAAATATATCATAATACTCTTCCCTCTTGAGTCGACAAAGCCTCCAATAGTACTTGTCTTCCTCAAAGTTATGTAAATAAGGTCTTCTCGGCATGCTGCTCGAGTAAAGGCGCGCACTTATTCACGATAATGTCTTTTTCAACGTGTACAAATGGGGCACATATTGCGGGGGAAGATCACGTACATCGGTAGTCTGCAGTTGGAGCAGGATTCTCTCGATATCGCATCTTGCAGCTCGGTTACATGCTCTCAAACAGCATACATGTCCCCGACACCCGCGTCTGCCAGTCTAATCATACACGAGGTACACACGGCTAAGGCACCACCCGTGGAATAATACATGTTTATGGCGCAACACTTTGTACGTCCGTTCAGCGCAAGGATTTCCGCGGTAGGCACTCTCCTTTCGACAGTTTCCGTCAGATCTTCTCCTGAAAGGTCACTGATGTAGTCACTGTCATCCGACAACGCGTGTTCTTCGTCAAATGATTCGTCTACTATTGCCTCGAATTCCATTAACTCTTCATCTATAATTTCCATTAATTCTTCGTTAGGCAACTCATTTACTTCTACTCGTAGGTCTCGTACTCTCTCTATTTGCACCTGCCTTTCGTCGGACGATTCGGCTAAGTCTGTTGTCTCTGTTTCCATTCGCTCGTCGTCGGACGACTCAGCCAAGTCTATTGTCTCTATTTCCATTTTTGTAGATTCACATAAAAATCATTTTCTACGCCAAACACTTTGCACACACACACACACACATAAAAGCAAACCATCGAGTACCTACTTTACTTTTTTCAAGCGAACTATACTGACACGCAGACTTCCAAATTATATACTGTGTCTCTGACGCGCTTCATTTATTGTTATATATTTCATCTATTATTCTTTTCTCTCCTTCCAACTGGAGCATCACGTATCGTTTCTTCTTCTATCTACTGCATAGTGTCATCAGAACTATTGTTCTTCATATGCGTTACAGAAAGGTAATATGCCTTGGACGTTGCGTTCTGCTTACGCGCTATTTTGTCCACAACGTCTAGCAGCCTGATCTCGGCGCTCGCTTTGTCATACGCGCCGCTATAACCGAATGGATCTACTGCATAGCGTCATCAGATCTATTGTTCATTATATGCGTTACAGAAAGGTAATATCCCTTGGACGGTGAGTTCTGCTTACGCACTTTTTGTCTACAAATTCTAGCAGCTTGATCTCGGCGCTCGCTTTGTAACGCGCGACGCCGTAACCGAATGGCGTCGCGAAATATACCCCGATAAACAATAAAGAGGACACCAGAGGACATCGCGACGTTATAATCGAGCAACGTCGCGAAACTTGTCCTGACACGCAACCCTGATAAACAATTCTTCCTAGAAAACAAGTGATAAAGAGGACACCAAAGGACATCGCGCCGTTCTAACCGAGTGACGCCTCGAAACATGTCCCGACACGTTTACCGAAACCCTCCGATAAACAGGTCTTCCTAGAAAAAAATGATGATCATGACCGCGACACCGCGACGGTTAAATCATTCTCATCGAGACAAACATTTTTTATCACCGATATTTAATCGTGGATATTGTTTACATATTTAATCCGCCTGAACAATGCATTTGCTTCGCATTAAGCGACGTCATAATCGAATAATGCAGTGAAACATGTCCCAACACGTTTGCTCAAAACCTTGATAAACACCTTTTCTCAGAATACGTTCTAGAAGCATTAATCCCCCACCACGTCATAATTTTAAAAAAAGGGGTAGGGTGTTGCCGCGTATACGCTCCGTTAATTTTATGCGAACGGTCAGTCTTGTACAAACGGTCGACTTGCCATAACCGAGAGTGAAAAAATGTACTCCGCTGCGGGAAGCAACAGTGGTGGCGCAAGCATGAATTATTACGTGCCGATTCCCGAAGCTGCTACTCCATCGAATGCGAACAAGTAAGTTTCGTTTCATTTATAGAGTCTCCTATTTTATAATTTTTCCAATTTTCTTATTTTAAGACTCATTTTGTTCTATTTTCTACAGCACTTCGTTGGAGCGTCGTGCGGTGCGTCTATTCAACAGACGATACGCATTGACACCTACAGCTTACAAATATTTGGAAATTGGGGTCAGCGTCAGTCTGAAGCCTCCACACGAATCCTCCTTTGTCGAATTGGTCCTTGGCGACAACCGAGGAAATAAAATTGCCATGCGTCATTACAAGTGGAATAAGCTCATCGATAGACGCACGGATTTCGAGCGACTCGTGCGGTCAGCTGTCGGTCAGTCGCTGACTATTCCGGCTCTTCCATCAGACAACCTAATATTCGAAGTTGTACAAATGCGCGACGATAAACTTGTAAAATTGTCGTCGGGCAATACTTCGTTGTACATGAAACCTGCAACTATTATGTTTTTCTTCGAACTCGAACAATGCGTCGAGTTGGTATGCTTCCAGCTATATGAGTGTGCGAGAGAGGTAGATAAGAGCCTCAGCGAGTTTGGAAGTCTTCTACGAACAAATTGTATTACAAAAAAATGCGACGCCGTGCGTTTCTTGCACAGCCATAACTATCACGATATAACGTCAATTGTAGATTGTGAACTCATAGCGTATGCTATGGATGCAATTATGTATGCTACATCGAAAGAGAAATCTTTTGATGTAGTAGATCTACATGAATAAATGCATACCATATATCTAAAATATCTTTTTTACTTATTTAATTTTCCTTCCACATCCTCCTCATTTGTTCCTTATTAGAATATTAAAATTTAAATACCGAGCGTATGATGCGCAAACGAAAGAAAGCGAATGGGATGGGTAGAGAGAACGCGAAGAGATGCGATATCGTAACTCTCAGATTACAATAACTGACCTACTGACCGACTTAACACTGCTTAGTCACACATAGTGACTCTCTATACAGAGTCTGGACATAAGCGATTATGATTGCAGCTCGATCGTCACCCCGTCGGGCGCGGACACGGGCATCCCCTAAATTAAGGTAGGATAACGTTTTTTTTGTAAACGCGGATTTTTCCCGCGAACGCGAACGCGAACGCGGGCGGCGGCGGCGGCGGCGGCGTGGGTGGCGCGGGCGGCGCGGGCGGCGCGGGCGGCGCGGGCGGCGCGGGCGGCGCGGGCGGCGCGGGCGGCGCGGGCGGCGCGGGCGGCGCGGGCGGCGCGGGCGGCGCGGGCGGCGCGGGCGGCGTGGGTGGCGCGGGCGGCGCGGGCGGCGCGGGCGACGCCCGACGCGGCGGGCCCTAACGCGGCCCTAACGCGGCCCTAACGCGGCACCCCTCCCCCGCGCGGACCCTACGCAGCCCCAACGCGGCACCCCTCCCCCGCGCGGACCCTATGCGGCCCTAACGCGGCACCCCTCCCCCGCGCGAACCCTACGCGGCCCTAACGCGGCACCCTTCCCCGCGCGAACCCTACGCGACCCTAACGCGACACCCCTCCCCCGCGTCACGTCAACACCCCTCACCCTCCTTTGTAATACGAGACGCCGCCTGTAAAACATCCCCCCCCCCCTTTGCCCGGATGCATCAATATTCCCCCCCCCCCCCTGGCGTGACGTCATCCTTCTCGCCCCTCGGTTACCGCCCCCCCCCGCCCCCCGCACCACCCCCGCCCCTCATTGCTCCATGGCCCGGAACCGACATAGTATTCCTACTATTCTTCTACCGAATTTACTCGTGTGAATTGCTCCCGCACATTTTGCTCCAATCGCTCTATATTGTAATGGCCTTTTTTTCAATATGAAACACTATAAAAAATATTTTTTTCTGTTTCTGTTATAAGACTTTCACAACAGTTTATATCACTTTGTGCAAATGGGACACAGATTATATGGCATTATTTGATACAACGGACCTCTACATTCCGAACAGAATATACCATCGATGAGCATATATGTACCTGTGTCATGTTTTCGAACGGCGCGAAGACGTGAAAATAGTCCACTTATTCTTATAATACACGATGAGCAAAACTTTGCATGATTGGGTGTATAATAAAAATATATGCAGCATATCTTTTTTAAATCGTCTAAGGTATTAACTTCAGCTTGGTTTCAAAATCGATGTATTACTTCTGTTACATCTTCCTCCATATCGCTTTCGAAACATGAATCATCCGAAAGAATTGCATCGTCATCAGACATTTCTTCTTCTTCTCCATTGACTTCTACTTCCATTCAACTTTTATTCAAGAGGTGCGTTATCCATTTTTTACTTTTTTTACATGTAATTTGGTGCACTCATGACTTCCAGTACTCGACTACTGAGTGTATCCTCAGACTTCTTCATTTTATATCCCGCACTAATGACGCGTCCTATGATCTCAGCATTCATACATTGGCGCTATTAAAAAATGCAAAATTTTTGCAGTTTTGCACACGTTTAACGAAGTCATCGCGAGACGCGTCGCGACATGTTCTTGAAAATTTTTTGTGTCATCTTGACTTATGCGAATTTAATCTGTATGATCGCAGCAGCCGTACATCAGCGCTGTCTGAAAATGTAAGATTTGCAGTTTTGCACGTGTGATGAAATCATTGCGAGACATGTCGACTGTCCTTGTAAATGATATTATACCATTGACTTATGCAAAATTGTAAAAAATTGAAATTATATCTAAAGTGGACTTAGTCACCATGCATGTCCGCAGCAGCCGTACATCGGCGCTTGACTTATAAATTGCAGAATTTTGCAGTTTTTCACACGTTTAATGAGGTCATCGCGAGACGCGATGACTGCCCATGAAAACGATATCATGCCATTGACTTACGCGAAACTGCAAAAATTGAAATTGTATCTTAATTGGACTTTCGTCATTATACATGTCTGCAGCCGCACATCATCGGCGCTATTTGCAGTTTTACGTGTGTATAAATTATCGCAGAGGATTCTAACGCTCAGTCGAGAGTCTAAAACGGTTCAAGCACATTGTGGCATCAAAACGCTCAACAAACAACCTCCAGATATAATGGACACTGCCGGTGCTACATATTACGTTCCGATTGGAGGCGAGTCGCGCAAGAAAGAGCATAATAAGTAAGTACCGTAAATTTTTCATACATATAATTGTATATAAACTTTTACATACATATATAATTGTATTTTTTCAGTTTTGATAAGCCTCGTAATACACCGCGTATCATGCGAAGAATATTTCCCTTAACACCCACATCTTACAAATATTTGGAACTGGGAATCAGCGTGGGACCTGCATCCTGTGTGGAATTAATTCTTGGTGATAATCGAGGAAATCAAATAGTGTTACGACACGCAACATGGACAACGTTAATTGAAAAACGTGCTGATATTGAACGACTCTTGCAGTCAACTATTGGTTCATCGCTATTGATTCAAGATTTGGTTTTTCAACTCGTTAAAATACGTGATACAATAAGTGTTGTAAAACTTACATTATACAATACTTGCTTGTACATGAAGCCGTCAACTGTACTGTTTTTATTCGAGCTCGAACGTTGTGTTGAGCATGACTATTTGAAGCTGTGTCATAGTACGCATGAGGTAGATGAGAGGTTGGATCTATTTGTTTATAGTTTGCAAAGTGGTTTATTTGGTGCCGAGAGAGACAATGCTGTCAAAATCTTGCGCGAAGTTTGTAATAAAACCTCTGTCATAGATTGCGAACTATTAGCTTATGCTGTGGATGAACTTTTGCGTGATGCCTTGAGACGAGGTGATGTACGTTAACATTATGCAATATAAATATGCTTAAGTATTCCTGAATAAATGTATATGATTAAAAAAGTTTAAATTTATTATCCATCAGCCTCTCCCTATTCAACTTCCTTACAGATGCGCTGTATTATCTTTTAGATGTGTTCTATGCGAAGATGCAATTACATTTGCTTAAACATCTTTTTCTCGCGAGGATTATTTTCTCACAACAATTGTCATCTCATACGATATGCTATGTTCAACATCGATTTATAGTGTCACCCGCGATTGCAAGATGCAGCGGTAAGTAAAAGATTATTTTTTAATGACAACCGTCTGCTCGTTTTTGGTAATGTAATATGTCGCAGATAAATCACGTAGATCCCTCACTCTACATTTTTCAACTCCTATAAATTGAGCTCTTGCAGAGTGCTTTGCATAGTCGGTAACGAACGGGCATTAGAAAGAGAAAAAATAGAATTACGAATAGCAGTGCGATTAATTCTTCTCGATCGATCCTGAGAGCATCGAGGATTACCTGTGTGGGTACCAAACATTGGTTGTTTAAAAAGCGGGTAAAAGAAATATAATTAATTTCTATACATTTAAAAATATTTTTATATATTTAAATATATTAATTTTATTTATTAATTCTAGAAAATGAGACCACCACCAGTTGAACCTATCACAATTAGGTTGTTGGACGGGGTTCGACCGCAGGATTATCCGGAGCGGTATTACTACCTGCTGCAATCTGACTGCGTGATCGGAATCGTCCCCTGCTATGTGGGATACGGCTTTCCGCGGAAACGGCTGTGCGAAAGGTGCTACGCGCGTCGAGAGCAGCCCATCGGTTACGCACAAAGAGTGCGGTGGCACTCAATCTCATCGCAGCTACACAAATTAAACATTTCAAGCAAGATGCGGTGTAGTGATTGTGATAGACGGTTAATGCGCATAAAGCCTGCGCATGAGTGTCGGGAGTGCATTGAATGTTTTCTTAATTATGAAGAGTTATTTAAAAGATTTGAAAGGCGACTCCAGAACTTGGAAAGGGAGATTTATATTTAATATATCTATAGTAATAAGTATATATATGTTTATATATCCCCCGCGCATGTATTCTGTAGCGAATATTAGTTATAAAGTTATAGTTGAGAGAGTATGGATGTGTGTTGTTAGCATGCTAGTGAAAAGGATGAGAGTGAGAGAGGAATGGATGGATGGAGTATTGTAAAGAGTGGGATAGAATGCGTGTCGATAGCGGAGAAAAATGTAATATTTCTTTAAATAAAAAATGTTACATTATATGTTGTAGATTTATACATATTTATCATTTTATAATAGTTTGTATGAACAGTTTTAGTTATGTAAGACGTTTTAGTATATTACTTTTTATAATACAATAAGAAACTAAATAAATGTATAATATTATTTAAAAAAGTTAAAATTTATTATCCTTCCACCTCTCCCTTCCAATTCCTTAAATTGCGTTAATAAAATACTTAAAATTTAAATACCGGACGGTAGAATGCTACCGCGTCGCTTAATTATAAAAGACTGTAATTTTCTATTTTAAGCAGCAAATATTTTACTGCAATTATGCAAAATCTTAATAACTATGCATTTATTTAAAGAGCCATATCGTAATCAAACCATGCGTGTCGATGCATCAGAATAAATTCGGCAGAGAAAAATATGCACCTGCTCTAGTAATAGATATGCGAATAAGAAAGAACATCTGAGAGCGGGAGAGAGGACTCAAACGGGAGCGCGGGGATAATACGAGGAGGTATAGGTAAGAAGGTGAGTATGAGAGAGAGAACGTGAAGAGGTAAGTGGAGAGAGAGAATGCGATATGCAAGCGCGGTGATATCACGCTGGTCCGCGGTCGACGCGAGCGGTAGCAAAAGCGGGGACACGCGGAAAAGATATATGATGTGACGTCACGCGGGTTGCAGTCCGGACCCTCCTCACCGCGGACCCCCTACCCGCGGGCCACCGCGTCCTCATCCTCGCGGACCATAGCGCGGTTCCCCTCTCCCGCGGGCCGCCGCGACGTCAGAAAACGCGGTTCCCCTCTCCCCGCGGATCCTTCGCCAATCGTCCCCACTCCCTTGCCCCGCGGACCCCCTCGCCAATCGTTTCCCCTTCCTTGCACCGCGGACCCCCTCGCCAATCGTATCCCCTCCCTTGCCCCGTGGACCCCTCGCTCATCGTTTCCCCTCCCTTGCCCCGCGGACCCCTCGCTCATAGGGCCCCCTCCCTTGCCCCGCGGACCCCTCGCCCATCGGGCATGAAGTACCCCGCGCCGCGGAACCCCCCTGCCCCTCTACCACCCTCGCCCACATTTGGCCTAGAACTCGCCTCTTACACCTACTCGGGAAAAATAAATTTTTTGCTCGATTCCGGAGCAGCACTAACCTTTATCCAAATAGGAAATTTGAAAGGAAATAACACAAATGCGTGAAAAGAAACTCGCACTAACAGGGATAACAGGACACCAGCTGTACACCCTTGGAAAAATAAAAGCCACAATAAAATTGGGAAAGCAAGTCATACGCCACACAATGTACGTTGTAAACCACGACTTCCCGATGGAATATGAGGGAATACTAGGAATCGATTTCATCAAAAAGCACCAAGCGGACTGTCTCCATGGGAAAAATGTATTGAGAATCGGCGGAGTAAATCTTAAGCTCCGACCATATAAAAAGGTGATATTACCGCCCCGCAGTGAAACAATTATACAAGCAATTGCAGATCAAAATAGAATAAGCATTGTGAAACGTGAACAACCTATTCCTGGAATTTTCATTGGACATTGCATGGTAAAACCTGTAGATTTTGTTTGCCCGATAAGCATAGTAAACGTCACCGAGAAGCCAGTAGAGATATACACACCGCGTGTACCTCTAGAAGAGGTGAACGACACAGCTGACGTATTCACTTTACACTCGACTGAAGAGCGCGAATCAATTACAGAGCGACGCAAAAAATTACGTAATAAATTAAGAATGGGTCATTTAAATGAAGAAGAAAGAAAGGCGTTAGAGCAAATATGCTATGATTTTAACGATGTATTCCATTTAGAGAACGATAAACTAACGTGCACCCCGGCGGTGAAACACGAGATCCCGGCGCGAGCAGATAGCGCGCCGGTGAGCGTCCGACCTTATCGCCTACCAGAGAAGCATAAGGAGGAAATAAAAAGACAAATTAACAAGATGCTAGAGGATGGAATAATCCGCCCTAGTACGAGCCCATGGAATTCTCAAATATTAGTGGTACCTAAAAAACCTGACGCTTCAGGAAAAATAAAACTACGAATCGTAATAGATTTCCGAAAGCTCAACGACCTTACAATAGGAAACTCATTCCCATTGCCAAATATTGCAGAGATACACGACAAATTAGGCAAGGCAAAATATTTTTCAACCTTAGATCTCGCATCCGGTTACCATCAAATACCGATGAATGAGAAAGATAAAAAGAAAACAGCATTTTCCACACCCAATGGACACTATGAATTTAACCGAATGCCTTTCGGTCTAAAGAACGCGCCAAGGACTTTTCAGCGTGCAATAATAGCAGTATTAATGGGATTAGAAGGTATTAAATACTTCGTATACCTCGACGATGTTGTAGTTTTCGGAGCAACGTTAGCCGAATACAACAAACGTCTAATCGAAGTTTTAGAGCAATTCAGAAAATATCGTTTAAAACTTCAACCCGATAAGTGCAAATTCCTGCGTAAAGAAGTATTATATTTAGGGCACACTATTTCAGAAAACGGAATACTACCAGACCCTGCCAACATACAAGTAGTGATAAGGTGTAAAACGCCTAAACGATCAAAAGACGTCCAGACTTTTCTCGGATTTGCTGGATACTATCGAAAATTTTTCTAAAATTGCAAAACCTTTAACAAAACTATTGAAAAAGAGAGAAAAATTTATTTGGACAGCCGAACAACAAATGGCTTTCGAAACATTAAAGGAAAAACTAACTACTGCACCCATATTAAATTACCCAGATTTTAGTCAGGAGTTCTTGGTAACTACAGACGCATCCGACTATGCAATCGGAGCCATGTTATCACAAGGGACAGTAGGACAAGATAGGCCGATAGCTTACGCCAGTAGAGTATTGAACAAGGCGGAACAGAATTATAATACAACAGAAATAGAATTATTAGCCATTGTATGGGCCGTAAAGCATTTACGACCATACGTATATGGAACAAAATTTAAAATAATTACAGATCATAGACCATTAATATGGTTGTTTAACGTAAAAGATCCCGGCTCGAGATTAATAAGATGGAGACTCAAGCTGGAAGAATACGACTACGCGATCATTCATAAGGCAGGAAGGATGAATGCAAATGCTGACGCATTGAGCCAATACCCGATGGCGGATGACTCAAAAGTCAATAACGTTCAACAAGAGGAAACGCCGAGAGAATACTCGGAAGAAAATAAACTGCATATATTACACGAATATCACGACTCACCTATGGGAGGACACCAGGGAATTACAAGAACTTTAAATTGAATCCGATTAACTCACAATTGGAATGGAATTACTAAGGGTGTCGAAGATTATATAAATAAATGTGAATACTGCCAAAAGAATAAACTGAGCAGAAAAACGAAAATGCCTTTAACAATTACGGATACTCCACAAAGACCATTCGAAAAATGCGCCCTCGACATTGTAGGACCATTAACTATTACGAATAACAAAAATAAATACATTTTGACATTTCAAGATAGTTTAACTAAATTCAGTAAGGCAATTCCCGTAGAAAATCAAGAAGCAGCCACAGTCGCGAAAGCTTTTGTTTTTAAGATCGTGTTGCAACACGAAATACCGAAGAAAGTACTCACAAATCAAGGCACGAATTTTACTAGTGAAATGTTTAAAAACGTGTGTAAATTACTAAAAATTGAAAAAATACAAACAAATCAAGCTTATCATCCAGAAAGCAACGGAGCATTGGAGCGATCACATCGCACATTAGCCGAATATTTAAGACACTACATATACGAAGATCAAACAGACTGGGATGAGTGGCTACCTTACGCGATGTTCACTTATAATACCACCCCTCACACTACAACAGGGTTCACTCCGTTCAAATTAGTTTACGGTCACTAAGCTGTTCTTCCGACCGCGTTAACAAAACCGCCGAAACTTACGTATACATACGACAATTACGCGAATGAACTCCGGGAAAGAGTACGCGCAACAAATGAAATAGCTAGAATGCACACGAAACAAGAAAAAATTAAAGCAAAGCAACAATACGATAAAAAAACGAAAATAGAAACTTTTAAAGTAGGTGACCAAGTATTACTTTATGACGAAACAGTCCGACGAGGAAGATCAAAGAAATTAAAGTCCCAATGGATAGGACCGTACGTAATTATGGAAAAAATTAACGACGTAAATTATATAATTAAAAAAGGACGTAAAACGTTACGAGTACACGCAAACCGCTTAAAAGCATTTATAGAAGAATAGAAGCAAAAAGTAAACCAAGAAAATTAAGCAAAAACGCTCCCCAAATACAATAAGAAACGATTAACAATGACCAAAATAAATGCAGTCCTACCTTAGTCCCGGATGGGACGTCCGTGTCCTACCCCGATTGGGAGATTAAGGCGAAGGGGGCGCATCACACGACCATCATCGAATGGAAAACGCCGACCCCGCATGATAGACGCCAAATTTCTCCGAGCGGCCCGTTCTTGTCGAGCCGCGAGTAATTCCTGAACAGCACGACCAGGACCATTGATAGGTCGATGAAGGACAATACCACCGCCTAGTAGCGGTTCCTGCCGCATCAACCAAACACGAACAGGTTCCAACGGGAACAGCGCCAACTCGGGCTCCTCCAGCTCAATTTCCAACTCAAAGTCCACCTCAAACGCCACTGGCACATCCGATCCTAATGGAGGCATAATTTTTTTATTGGTGTCGAAAAAATTAGACAGTAAACTATACGACACAACAAATTGGTTAGACAGTAAACTATACGGCACGACCGACAGGCTCAGACTGAAGCGAATAAAACTCGCCAAGACTAATAGATACAAATAAAATTACGAGCCAACAGAATATAAGACGACCATCATTAAATTATCAGAAGAGACCGAGATTAAAAAAAAAAAAGAAACTGCGTGCACCTTCTGATTACAAGATACTCGTCCTCTATCAGCACCTCGCAACAGAAGCGCTGCCCGTACCACCGTACGAAGTAACGCCTTTTATCAGCGAGCCAGGTATCTATTTCGAGAAGACAGGACAACTGCAGCAAACGAAGACTGCGTGGAAATTGCCAAAACGAATAGACGTAACCGCAATAAGCATCAGACACCAACAGCTGCAAAGATACCTAGAACAAGCCGAAAAACTTTGCAATCGTGCCTGGAATGAGATAAAAATTACATGTCAGAAGGCCCTCTGAATTACTAAAAAGGAAAACGACAAAATGACACGTACCTTAGAACATCTACATATAATTTACAAATCACCCATAAATAAACGAGATCTAGTCGATGCCGTCGGCCAGTTGAGTAAAACTTTATTTGGCACCATGGATGCTGAAGATTCAAAAATTATAAACGAACAAATACAAATGCTGAACAATCAGCAACAAACGTTACAACACGCAGCGAAGAACCAGCTGAAAATCATCAATTCCACAATAGGCCACATAGAAAAATTAGAACAAACACTTTCAAATAACGAAAATTTACTCGCTAATGTTACGAGGAAACTGCAAGACAAATTCATACATCAAGAGGAAATAGAAAAAAACTGCTAATAATAACCACTATCCTATCTGACCTCACGACAGACATAAACGATATTACAGACTACTTAACATATACAAAAAATAACATTTTACTTACACGAGTACTTCCAATAGAAAATATAATCATAGAATTACAAAAAGCAACCTCACACTCAACCGGAGGATTACACTTCCCATTTAAAATTCAAACAGAAAATTGGAACACTATCCAAAAATATGTAAGCGTAAGCGCGTATTACGACAATTCGAACGTATATACTATTTTCGCGTTTCCTATAGTAGCCTATCCGGTATATAAAATTATAAAAATTACACCCGTACCAATACACAACAACCATGATGTATTTACACTTCTAGAACCTTCACACACCCTATTAAGAATAAATCGAGAAAATCATAATTATATGATATTAAAAGAAAGCGATTTAAATAAATGTACGCAAGAAAATACCAAATTTATATGCGATCAAAATTCTCATTTGTATTTTATAACAGCGAATGCACCAAGCGAGGTGCAACTTTTTGTAAGAGCGCCTAGATACATAGAAAACCGTAGACAACGTCACATCCTATCGAATGTAACATTTTGGATAACATTAACCGAACCTCAAACATGGTTATATTCCACTCCAAAAATATCAGAAATAATAATTCAATGTAACGAACTCCCAGAAAATAAAATTAAAATAGAAAGGACCGGAAAAATAACATTGCGCAATAATTGTAAGTTAACTACATCAGATATAACTTTAGAAACATAAAACCATATTGATACTAAATATGTACAAATGTATTTACCAGAATTCAATGTAACTAATACCATAGAAAAAAGTATAATTATAAACAACAAATTAGAGTCCGAAAAAGAAATAAACTTAGAACCGATAATCGAAGATCCGTCGGAATTAATAAATTTAAGTTTAAGTCTAGATGAAATCAAAAAAGAAGTGGAAAATAACCAACCAAGCATTTTTGCAAACAAGAATATTGTATATCCCGTAGGTTTTACGACCATAACTGTAGTCGTAGTAAGCATTATAATTGTAATCATTTATATAATAAAAAGAAAAAGGAACCATTAAGGGTTTAAAGGGTAAAACCATAGCGTACAGATTAGTATATAGAAAAATTAGATTGTAACCTCTCAGGAAAAAGAAATACACGCAGAAATAATAACGAAAAACTTCGTATTCCTCAGTTTTTCTTTTTCCGCAGGGGAAGGGATGTTGTGAGCGCACAACGCTATAATTATTAATTATATAACGTTGTATATAAAATAAATTGCATGAATTGTGATGCATCATATGTGGGCCAGACGGGAAGAAAATTACAGACGAGAATTAGAGAACATCAGTCTCACATTAGAAGAAAGACTAGGTCTCATTCTGTCCTGACTGACCATAGATTAGATTGTAATCATGACTTTAATTGGAATGGAGTTGTAATTTTGGATAATAAACCGTTTTTTAAAAAACGACTAATATCTGAAATGATAAACATTAAAAGACAAAACAAAGGTTTAAATCTGCAGACTGACACAGAGAATCTACCGGATATATATTTAAACGCTATTGAAGGTCTTTCCAAACTTTAATGTTACATTGTTTATCGTTTATTTTATACTCCGGCACTATGTTGTTGTTTGACCTTTAGTCATTTTTATTTGAAACGTTAAGGTGATAAGTACTCGTGTATCAAGCACTGAAATTAATTTGTACAAAGTGAGCTACACATTGTGTTTTATATTTAATCTAAATTGTCACGCACATGTGTTCGCATTTGGTGGATGTTACTCCGAATTGACTACACAGGTATCATGCACTTCACATTCCTGGGGATAGAGGAGATGAGGATGTCATCCATCTTTTTTCTGAGGATGCCTGGGAGTTCTTCGGAGAGTGCATCTACGAATGTACAAGTGTGAGACACAATGCGTTTGCACCTTTGTAACATTTAGGACTGCGCTTTATATAGGACCGCGTTTTACATTTAAATTGAACTGCGAGAATTCGATTGACAGTTTTATAACACGTATGACTACGGTTTATATTTTAATTTTATTTTTGACTACGGCATTATGCGAAGTTGCGGAGTTTTTGTATTTTTTGTATTTAATTATCTTATACGCTGAAGAGGACTCGAAGATTGAGTCGAAACGTACGTACATGTAAACTATTTTTGATTAAAAAATTTTACTGCGCACCAATTACCGCGCGTTGGCTCTAGTGCCTTATTATTTTATAATTTTATATATTAATTATATAACCTATAAGTAATCCGACCCTAGCAACTGAATTCGAATATAAAATCCGCCGAAAAACCTGACGATTGCATCGGACGACGATCATCCGATGCAAACCGACATCGGAACCCAGAGCGTCCGACTCCAGGTTTACCGAAAGCTCTGATGCGAAGGTCAGCGCAGAGCGCTGACGACGAGAAGTCAACGCTAACTCGGGAGCCCCCGAGTAAGCAACAGAACGTCGTTCCGACATTATAAATACTGCCGAATCGGAAGATCGGGCGGGCAGTCTGTCATCAGAATTCGTAACAAACGTGTGGTCACCTTTAGTAATTATTAAACTTAGAATAATCTCGGGAATTGTATAAAGAAATCAAGACCGTTATCAATTGTCAAGTATTTTAATTAAAGATATTTGAGAGAAAATATCTAAGTAACATTTATTGAAACACTCCGCCGTGTGCAACTTCATCCAAACCGGAATTCCCGAATCTTGTGCCGGCCCTGAGCATCAACTCCTGGTTACGGCACAACAATATATAAGCCGGTACGATACGTGTGAGCATGTCATGTACAGATCTAAATTAAAAAACATTGTTTTCATTATCTTAATTATTATATTCGGAGATATTTTGATTGGAAGTATTAAAATAATTTGTAAAACAGACTTTTTCAATACATATAACAGTTTTTCAACGTTCTTACAAATGTTATTTATAATATAGATCTTGAATAAAAATAAAGAATGTATATTATACTAAGCAAATATTAAATTACTTTTCCTTCAGCTTCTCCCTATTCCAATTCCTTAAATTGCACTGTATCATCTATTTATAATTAGTTGTTATAAATTAAAATATTTATTAAAATATTGCATTTTCTAAAGTACTAAAGTCGGTTTAAAATAATTTATTTCTGCTAAAGTATTAAACTATCTCCAAAATATTAAATTAAAAAATATTTAAAACATTAAATACTAATGGAGAGAACGCTAATAGATAGGCGAACGCGAAGAGAATACACCTGAAAGCGAGGGAGAAGATTAGGTAAGTATGAGAGAGAACGCGAAGAGGTAAGTGGGGAGAGAAGGCCTCAAGGTGTAAGCGCGCGGTGATGTCACGCTGATCCGCGGCCGACGCGAATGGGAGAGAGCGAGAAGACGCAAGCGAGTGACACGATATGATGTCACGCGGACCCTTCTCACCGCCCTCACCATACACGGACACCGTACGCGGTTCCCTATCCCCGCGGGCCGCCGCGACGCCCAAAGACGCGACTGTCCTCTCCCCGCGGGCCGCCGCGACGCCCGAAAACGCGATCCCCCTCTCCCCGCGGACCCCTTGCCCATCGTTCCCTCTCCCTTGCCCCGCGGACCCCTTGCCCACCGGGCATAGAGTACCCCGCGTTGTGGAACCCCCTGCCCCTCTGCCCTCCTTGGAGCTCCTGAGTTAGAACCGGCCTATACCCTCTACTCTCGCGTTTCCTATAGTAGCTTATCCGGTGTACGAAATTACAAAAATTACACCCGTACCAATACACAACGACCATAATGTATTTGCACTTCTAGAACTTTCACACACCCTATTAGGAATAAATCAAGAAAATCATAATTGTATAATATTAAAAAAAGGCGATTTAACTAAAAGTACACGAGAAAATACTAAATTTATTTGCAATCAAAATTTTCCTGTGTATTTTATAACTGCGAATGCACCAGGCGAGATGCAATTTTTTGTAAAAGCGCTTAGATACATAGAAAATCGTAGGCAACATCACATCCTCTCAAATGTAACATTTTGTTTGATGTACGTTTGATGTACGTATATACAAGAAGCCCCTTCCGTAAAATCATACGTACATACGTACATCAAACGTACATCAAACAAAGATTTGTGGACATGCAAAACGACAAAGTTCGTTTTAGATACAATTCCAATTTTTGAGATTACGCGTATAAAGTCAATGACACGATACCTTTATCAATGTCGCGATGATTTCATCAAGCACGCGCAAATTTGAGAATTTTGCATTAGCGTTGATGTACGGCTGCTGCGATCATACAGAGTAAATCCACATAAGTTAATGGCACGCGATATCTTTATCAAGGACATGTTACGCGCGGTTAATATTAGATATGCTTAGGTTCTTTTTTTGTCGCAGCTCTGCATAGAACCATTTTGCCCATATATGATAAGTATTTAAAAAAATGCTTAAACATCTCTTTGCCGCGAGATTGATAGATCTGTATCTTGGCGAGCGGACAATTCTTCAGCTACATCTCAGACGCGACAGTTCTGTTGAAATATTGAAAAGAATTTGTTTGGTGAAGTGTCACTACCGCAGATTATCATCATTATCTTCACGGATTTTGGCAGGATTCTGGTCGTAGTATCGTTATATATAAACAGAAGGTAAGAGAGAAATTAAAATAATATTTAATTTTTACAAATTTTTAAAAACGTTTTAAAATTTAAATTTAGAAATGCGACCACCGACTGAAAAAGTGCAACTGAAGTTATTGGATGGAGTCCTGCTACAGGACTATCCTGAGAGGTACGACCTGTCGTGCCGGAACCGGGGGTTGAGCTCAGGGCCGGCACAGGATTCGGGAATTCCGGGTTGGAGGAGTGATGCACACCACGGAGTGTTCGAATGAATATTGCTTAGATATTTCCTCTCAAATATCTTTAATTAAAATGCTTGACAATTGATAACGGTCTTGATTTCTTTGTACAATTCCCTAGATTATTGTAAGTTTAACAATTAGTAAAGGTGCCCGCACGTTTGTTTCAAAATTTTATGACAGACTGCCCGCCCGATCTCCCAATTCGGCAGTATATATACTATCGGACCGACGTTCTGTTGCTAACTCCGGGGCTCCCGGGTTAGCGTGGACTTCTCGTCGTCAGCGCTCTGCGCTGACCTTCGCATCAGCGCTTTCGGTCAACCTGGAGTTGAACGCTCTGGGTTCTGGTGTCAGTTTGCATCGGATGATCGTCGTCCGATGCAATCGTCAGGTTTTTCGGCGGACTTCGTATTCGAGTTCAGTGACCAGGGTCGGATTACTTATAAGTTATATTATTAATAATTATAGCGTTGTGCGCTCACAACATCCCTTCCCTCGCGGAAAAAGAAAAACTGAGGAACACGAAGTTTTTCGTTCTTATCTCTGCGTGTATTTCTTTTTCCTGAGAGGTTACAATCTAAATTTTCTTATTTCTAATCTGTACGCTATGGTTTCATCCTATAAATCTTTATTGGTTTCTTCTTTTCTTTATTATGTAAATGATTACAAATATAGTGCCTACTACGATTATAGTTATGGTCGCAGAGCCTACGGGATATACAATGTCCTTGTTCGCAAAAATACTTGGTTGGTTATTTTCCACTTCTTTTTTGATTTCATTTAGACTTAAACTTAATTTTATTATTTCGTCGGATCTCCGATTATCGGTTCTAAGTTTATTTCTCTTTCGGACTCTAATTTGTTGTTTATAATTATACTCCTTTCTATGGTATTAATTATGTTGAATTCTGGCAAATACATTTGTACATATTTAGTATCAATATGGTTTTTTGTTTCTAAGTTTATATCTGGTGTAGTTAATTTACAATTATTGCGCAATGTTATTTTTTCGGTCCTTTCTATTTTAATTTTATTTTCTGGGAATTTGTTACATTGAATTATTATTTCTGATGTTTTTGGAGTGGAATATAACCATGTTTGAGGTTCGGTTAATGTTATCCAAAATGTTACATTCGATAGGATGTGACGTTGTCTACGGTTTTCTATATATCTAGGCGCTTTTACAAAAAGTTGCACCTCGCTTGGTGCATTCGCTGTTATAAAATACAAAGGGGAATTTTGATCGCATATAAATTTGGTATTTTCTCGTGTACATTTATTTAGGTCGCTTTTTTTTAATATCATATAATTATGGTTTTCTCGATTTATTCCTACTAGGGTGTGTGAGGGTTCTAAAAGTGTAAATACATTATGGTTGTTGTGAATTGGAACGGGTGTAATTTTTATTATTTCATATACCGGATAGGCTACTATAGGGAACGCGAAAATAGTATATACGTTCGAATTGTCGTAATACGCGCTTACGCTTACATATTTTTCGATAGTGTTCCAATTCTCTGTTTGAATTTTAAAAGGGAAGTGTAATCCTCCTGTTAAGTGTGAGGTTGCTTTTTGTAATTCTATGATTATATTTTCTATTGGAAGTACTCTTGTAAGCAAAATGTTATTTCTTGTATATGTTAAGTAGTCTGTAATGTCGTTTATGTCTGTCGTGAGGTCAGATAGGATAGTGGTTACTATTAGCAGTTGTTCTTCTATTTCCTCTTGATGTATGAATTTGTCTTGCAGTTTTCTTGTAACATTCGCCAGTAAATTTTCGTTATTTGAAAGTGTTTTCTCCAATTTTTCTATGTGGCCTATTGTGGAATTGATGATTTTCAGCTGGTTTTTTGCTGCGTGTTGTAATGTTTGTTGCTGATTATTTAGCATCTGTAATTGTTCGTTTATAATTTTTGAATCTTCTGCATCCATGGTGCCAAATAAAGTTTTGCTTATCTGGCTGACGGCATCGACTAGGCCTCGTTTATTAACAGGTGATTTGTACATTATATTTAGATGTTCTAAAGTACGTGTCATCTTGTCGTTTTCCTTTTTAGTCATTTGGAGGGCCTTCTGAAATGTATTTTTTATATTACCCAAAGCATGATTGCAAAGTTCTTCGGTTTGTTTTATGTATTTTTGCAGCTGTTGGTGTCTGATGCTTATTGCGGTTACGTCTATTCGCATCGCTAATTTCCACGTAGTTTTCGTTTGCTGCAGGTGTCCTATCTTCTCGAAGTAGATGCCTGGCTCGTTGATAAACGGCGTTATTTCATACGGTGGTACGGGCAGCGCTCCTGTTGCGAGGTATTGATAAAGAACAAGCATCCTGTAATCAGAAGGTGCACGCAGTTTCTTTTTTATCTCGTTCTCTTCTGATAATTTAATGATGGTCGTCTTAGATTCTGCTGTCTCGTAATTTTATTTATATCTTTCGTCTTGGCGAGTTTTATTCGCCTCAGTCTGAGCCTGTCGGTTGTGCCGTTTAGTTTACCGTCTGACTCTTTTAATCAACAAAAAAAAAAAAATTATGCCTCCGACAGGATCGGAAGTGCCAATGGCGTTTGAACGTGATTTTGAGTTAGAACTTGAGGTCGAGGAGCCTCAGTTGGCAGTGTTCCCTTTGGAACCTATCCGTGCTTGGTTTATGCGGCATGAACTGGTACCAGGCGGTGGTTTTATCGTCCGTCGGCCTATTCGTGGTCCTGGTCGGGCTGTGCAAGAAATACTCGCGGCTCGACAAGCACGGGAAGATCGGAGGAATTTGGCGTTTATTATGCGGGGTCGACGTTTTCCCATCGATGATGGTCGAGTGAGGCGCCCCCCTTGCCTTGATTTTCCAGTCGGGGTAGGACACGGACGTCCCATCATCCAGGACTGAGGTAGGACTGTTTTTGTTTTGGTTTTATTATTTGTTCTTTATTATTTTTGGGGAACACTTTATTTAATTTTCTTGGTATCTCTTCTCTCTTTTTTTTTTTTTTGCTTTTAGACTTCTATGAATGCTTTTAGACGGTTCGCGTGTACGCGTAACGTTTTACGTCCCTTTTTGATTACGTAATTTACCTCATTAATTTTTTCCATTATTATGTACGGTCCGATCCACTGCGTTTCTAACTTCTTTGATCTTCCTCGCCGAACCGTTTCATCAAATAATAATACTTGGTCTCCTACTTTAAACGTTTCTATTTTCGTTTTTTTGTCGTATTGATGCTTTGCTTTAACTTTTTTTTGTTTCGTGTGTATTCTAGCTATTTCGTTAGTTGCGCGTATCCTTTCTCGAAGTTCTTGTGCGTAATTATCGTATGTATATGTTAGTTTTGGGGGCTTTGTTAAAGCTGTCGGTAAAATAGCTTGGTGACCGTAAACTAACTCGAACGGTGTAAACCCTGTCGTGGTAAGGGGGGTTGTATTGTATGTAAACATCGCGTAAGGCAGCCATTCATCCCAATCTGTTTGATCTTCATTTATATAGTGTCTCAGATATTCGGCTAATGTGCGATGTGATCGCTCCAATGCTCCGTTGCTTTCTGGATGATAGGCTGTCGTTTGTATTTTTTCAATTTTTAATAATTTACACACGTTTTTAAACATTTCACTAGTAAAGTTCGTGCCTTGATCCGTGAGTACTTTTTCCGGTATTCCGTGTTCCAACACGATTTTAATAACAAAGGCTTTTGCGACCGTGGCTGCTTCTTGATTTTCTATGGGAATTGCCTTACTGAATTTTGTTAAATTATCCTGAAAATTAAAACGTATTTATTTCCGTTATTTGTAGTCGTTAATGGTCCTACAATGTCGAGAGCGCATTTTTCGAATGGTCTTTGTGGAGTATCCGTAATTGTTAAAGGCATTCTCGTTTTTCTGCTCATTTTATTCTTCTGGCAGTATTCACATTTATTTATATACTCTTCGGCATCCTTATAATTAATCGGATTCGATTTAAAGTTTTTGTGACTCCCTGGTGCCCTCCCATAGGTGAGTCGTGGTATTCGTGTAATATTTGCATCTTATCTTCTTCCGAGTATTCTCTCGGTGTTTCCTCTTGATGAACGTTGTAGACTTGTGAGTCTTCCGCTATCGGGTTTTGGCTCAGTGCGTCAGCATTTGCATTCATTTTTCCTGCCTTATGAATGATCGCGTAGTCGTATTCTTTCAGCTTGAGTCTCCATCTTATTAATCTCGAGCCGGGATCTTTTACGTTAAATAACCATATTAATGGTCTATGATCTGTAATTATTTTAAATTTCGTTCCATATACGTATGGTCGGAAATGCTTTACGGCCCATACGATGGCTAATAATTCTTTTTCCGTCGTATTGTAATTCTGTTCCGCCTTGTTCAATACTCTACTGGCGTAAGCTATCGGCCTATCTTGTCCTACTGTCCCTTGTGATAATACGGCTCCGATTGCATAGTCGGATGCGTCTGTAGTTACCAAGAACTCCTGGTTAAAATCTGGGTAATTTAATATAGGCGCAGTAGTAAGTTTTTCCTTTAATGTTTCGAACGCCATTTGTTGCTCGGCTGTCCAAATAAATTTTTCTCCCTTTTTCAATAATTTTGTTAAAGGTTTTGCTATTTTAGAAAAATTTTCAATAAATTTTCGGTAATATCCAGCGAATCCGAGAAAAGTCTGGACATCTTTTGGTCGTGTGGGCGTTTTACATTTTATCACTACTTGTATGTTGGCAGGGTCTGGTAGTATTCCGTTTTCCAAAATAATGTGCACTAAATATAATACTTCTTTACGCAGGAATTCGCACTTATCGGGTTAAAGTTTTAAACGATATTTTCTGAATCGCTCTAAAACTTCAATTAGGCGCTTGTTGTGTTCGGCTAACGTTGCTCCAAAAAATACAACATCGTCGAGGTATACGAGGCATTTAATATCTTCTAATCCCATTAATACTGCTATTATTGCACGCTGAAAAGTCCTTGGCGCGTTCTTTAGACCGAAAGGCATTCGGTTAAATTCATAGTGTCCATTGGGTGTGGAAAATGCTGTTTTCTTTTTATCTTTCTCATTCATCGGTATTTGATGGTAACCGGATGCGAGATCTAAGGTTGAAAAATATTTTGCCTTGCCTAATTTGTCGTGTATCTCTGCAATATTTGGCAATGGAAATGAGTCTCCTATTGTAAGGTCGTTGAGCTTTCGGAAATCTATTACGATTCGTAGTTTTATTTTTCCTGAAGCGTCAGGTTTTTTAGGTACCACTAATATTGGAGAATTCCATGGGCTCGTACTAGGGCGGATTATTCCATCCTCTAGCATCTTGTTAATTTGCCTTTTTATTTCCTCCTTATGCTTCTCTGGTAGGCGATAAGGTCGGACGCTCACCGGCGCGCTATCTGCTCGCGTCGGGATCTCGTGTTTCACCCCCGGAGTGCACGTTAGTTTATCGTTCTCTAAATGGAATACATCGTTAAAATCATCGCATATTTGCTCTAACGCCTTTCTTTCTTCTTCATTTAAATGACCCATTCTTAATTTATTACGTAATTTTTTGCGTCGCTCTGTAATTGATTCGCGCTCTTCAGTCGCGTGTAAAGTGAATACGTCAGCTGTGTCGTTCACCTCTTCTAGAGTTACACGGGGTGTGTAAATCTCTACTGGCTTCTCGGTGACGTTTACTATGCTTATGGGGCAAACAAAATCTACAGGTTTTACCATGCAATGTCCAATGAAAATTCCAGGAATAGGTTGTTCACGTTTCACAATGCCTATTTTATTTTGATCTGCAATTGCTTGTATAATTGTTTCACTGCGGGGCAGTAATATTACCTTTTTATATGGTCGGAGCTTAAGATTTACTTCGCCGATTCTCAATACATTTTTCCCATGGAGACAGTCCGCTTGGTGCTTTTTGATGAAATCGATTTCTAGTATTCCCTCATATTCCATCGGGAAGTCGTTGTTTACCACGTACATTGTGTGGCGTATGACTTGCTTTCCGAATTTTATTGTGGCTTTTATTTTTCCAAGGGTGTACAGCTGGTGTCCTGTTATCCCTGTCAGTGCGAGTTTTTTTTCACGCATTTGTGTATTGCCTTTCAAATTTCCTATTTTGATAAAGGTTAGTGCTGCTCCGGAATCGAGCAATAAATTTATTTTTCCCGTTTTGGCTTCTTCCATCGGGAGTGTTACTAGGTCAAGATTATAATTTTTATTAGTCTTACTCGTCACTTGAGTAATTTGATACTCGCTCACGGCTCGCGCCTTATGCTTTCTCGGTCTCTCTTCTTCTTCACCGCTACTGCTGCTGCCGCTGCTGCTGCTATACGATATCTCGTCGTCCTTGTCTGACGTATGCTCTCCTGCTTTCGCTGTTGTATTTACTTGTGGCTTTTTATTTCCCTCAGTTTTAGATGGGCGTGCCCTTTCCTTTTCGGGTCGGCCGTTTAACAGCCAACATTCTTCTCGTTTATGCCCTACCTTTTTGCAGTAATTACAATATTTTTCGACGGTATTTATTCCGCTGGGTTTTTCTGCTCAACAAAGAGTATAAACTAAATTAGTAAATATACCTTTGAACGTATGCTTTTATTGTGTGAACAGAGTGGGAAAGTTCTGTGTAAGCTTGATTGTTTGATTGATAGTGGAGCTCAAAGTAAAGCTTTATTGGACACTCTAAAAGAGTCTCTCACTGAGACAAATTTGCTCAATAAAGGCTTGCTAGTTAGTTCTATTATTTTGTCTGTTGGATGTTTTACTCTAACATATATCAATTGGCAAAATAACAAGAAAATTTTCAAAGATCTTCAGATTATCAAAAATTTACTGAAATCAACAAAATCTCAAGGAGTTGATCCTATTGAAACCAATAGACTAGATACATCTTTGACACCCTCACAAGACATTCCACATTACTCAGCAACAACTGATATTTCATCAAGATTATTAAAGAATGTCAGACCCAACTAGTGGTATATCTAATATGTCTAACGTTAGGGATCGTAGAGAAAGAGCAATGGTCAATCCTGACCAAGTGCTTCTTTCTCCTCCTAGCATAAGAAGACACACTCTCACGGAGGAGCAAAAGGTAATTGCACAATCAAAATTTGATGAGTTGAAACAAATGTTTGATGATGAATGGAACGAAAACATTTGCTTTTTGACTTATCAAAAGATACTAGAAGAGGGAGAAGATGCAGATGATCTAGATGTATGGAAAGGAAGATTTGAAGAACTGTTAGATGAAGAAGGTAGAGTGCGCATGAGAATGCAAGCACAAGGACTCTTCATAGATCAACTCAACCATATGTTGCGCCTGTGTGGGTTGACTCAAAGATCTTGGCATTTATTAGTAAATGCTGTCATCTATGATTCATCAGACAGTTACAAAAAGAAAGTTGACAAAATGGTGAACGCTTGCCGATATCAGGGCTTTGATCCTGCAGTATTGTTAAAGAAGATAATCAAGTGTTGGAATGATGGGAAAAGAGTTCCTACTCAGGAATTCAAGATCATGTATGAAGGTCCTCAAGGGCAAGAAGAATGGATTTATACAAACAAGGCAAAATTAATTGATGATGTCACTTTCCTAGTCTCAATATTCTTAAATAGAGGTGCAGTGATAGAAAAGATACTAAAAAAGAGTGCAAATGACTTTAGCATGCTTTTACGCATGTTGGTCGCAAAATATCAAATTAGGGCAAATGAAGCACCAGGACGCAGAGTGCGAGCAGAAGCACTAGGACCAAAAGTGATCACTCTGCCACGAATGACAGCATGCTTCGCACAGTTAACAACTTGTTTGTTCCATGCAGGACATGGAAGGGTTATCATATCTACAAATGATTTGCCAGATTGTCCTTCTGTTATTTTCTCCCCAATGTTCCCTTCTGTGGTTCGTATGGGCTACATGCAAGCGGCTGCAATGATTAATATCCATCCCCAATTGTTACTTATAGCAATTTTGGTTGACAATGTATTACATATTAGAGATCGAGTGACTCCTCTCGATCAAATATGGACCTATTACTTGGCAGCACACAATTCTAGTGTGATGCTTCATGATGCCAGAATAGAACAATGTGATCAGTTTGGAGTTACTGTTGATGGAAAATTCATTGAGATTTTAACAACCAGACGAGATCATTGCATCCAGAGAATTAGAGAACTGAGACCTCACGAGAGGATCGATGATTTTATTAGAGAAATGAATGTTCTCCCTTAAATTCCTATATTTTGTTTCATTATTATGTCGTTATAAACTGCATGTTAGCATTTAATTATAATTAGTTAATTGATGCCTTAGTAATTATGAGTTTGACTAAAAGATTGCTCTTTAGAAATTGAATTAAGTTAAGTTAAGTTGAGTATTACATTGTTTTAATCGGTTTAAACTTAAGGTGTATATAAATCGGGAGAGAATATCTGTTTGCGTATTGGCTCGTACGGCATTCTTGTCCAATATGGCCTAGCTTTCCGCATTTATGGCACTTTACTCCGACGCTTCAAGTTTGTCGGGTTTGCTCCTGACCGTTTTTGCTTCGGTCGGTATTATATGTCGAGCGCTGAGGAAGTTCCTTTAATTTCTCCTCTGACGTGGCGCCCAAAATCGCCGCTGTGAGGTTAGCGTAATTTCGTGATCGCACGATAGTTTGAATGTCATCGCGGAGTCCTAGCTGGAAATTTTCTAGCGCTAGCTTCTGTATCGTATCTAATATCGCTTTTCTTTGTTTGGAAGAATGTTCACGGCCTTCGATCATTGATTGATAAAGTTCCATAGATAATTTATCTACGCGGAGTCCGTATTCTCTCGCGCTTTCGCCTGGTTTTTGCCGGAGCATATTAAATTCTCGCTGAATATGCGTGGTGCTTTGCTTTGCTAAATAGCACATTTCTATTTCCTGCTTCAATTGAACATAAGAACGTATGTCGCGCGTTTGGAAATCATACATTGCCTTTCCCGTTAATTTTGTGCAAAGTATAGCTTTTAATAATGACTTTTTCTCTGCGGGATTAATTTCGCTCATCGCATAGGTGCTTGCGTTAGAAATTTTTGTACCTAACTGGGCGAAGTTCCGTCGATTTCCGGTATCATATCGCGGGCTTCTTTCAATTTAATGTACGTATTCGCGGGATCGTGTTGGTTTCTGACGTCTTCCAACGTTCGTCCGTAAGTTATGTCGAATGAACCGTTACTAAAAGCGCATTGGACTCTGTTGTCGTTGCGTTCGTAATTCGCGGTCTGTAATCTCTGCAAGCGAGTTTGTATTGCGCGCATCTCGTCTAATAGTTCACCAAGTACGGAATCCTGCATGCCTGGGCATTCTCGCGCAGGCTCCGAAGCTCGACGTGGATTATTCGCGGGTGTCCGTTGGTTCACTGACCTGAAACGGTTTATTTCCGCGTCTACTTGCTCGGGCGTTACCGGCATTTTATTTGCGTCCTCGCGGGGTACATTCGCTTGAGCCGCTCTTCTTTGCTGACTCATTTTTTCGGCCGCGGGAGTATAATCTTCTTCTTCCGGATCGAATACGCTACTGTCGTAGGACGTTAGAGAGAACTCTCCTCTTCCAGAGTTATTGCTCTGTGTATTGGCCGATGTATCTGAACGTGCGTCACTTATTGTCTGGTGCAGTCTGAGTACGTCACTTTTGTCCTCGTTATTATTCGCGTTATTGTTCTCGTTAATATTGTTACGCCCGTGCTGTGCGTTTGCTGTGCGCTCGTGCCGTATCGCCCGTTAGACGCCTGGGCGGCAGAAGAATATCGCAACCGTACAACGAATTGCTTGACGACGCTGTTTACAAACAGCCGGTCGTCAGATTTCGCTCTGGACGTCGAACTGGACAGACGTGTCCTATTGTATCCGAGCTTAATAAATCCGATCTTTTGTAATACAGAGAGTATCTTTGTTCCCGGTGACGGGGAAGCGCGGCGCGTTTGCGAGTGTGGTGAGAGTGTCTGTGCGAGTGCGGCGAACGCGCGACGAGCGCAACAATATTATTGTTTTCATTATTGGGGTTATCTCGGGGACCGTTATTATTTCTGGGTAAAAGACTATCTTCTAGGAAAGCAAATTCGCGCTCTAGTACGACGTTCGGGTGTAATTCTAATACCGGCGAATCTTTATCCGAATCTTTATCTAAGCTACGTCGGACGTTTTCTGCAATGTCGCGAACGGCTTCCTCTACGATTCGTACGGGGCCTATAGGGCTGACTCTAGGTGTTCGGCGCGCTGGCGCACTTTCGGCTCTATGTAACCACGACGGATTGCGGAAGGGGCTATCTCGCGTTTCACCGTCCGACATCTACTGTAATATAAGCTCAATTTCGCTTGGCGGGACGTGTTTCCGTCCTCTGACATTTATCGCTTTATAACGCTTTACAATACGCTTTACAATTTTTCAATTCCGACTTACATTAGTAGTTGCATGTTGCTTGTCGCTGCGCTGGTCGTTGACCGCTGCTTCGTTGCCTGACTGCTTGGCTGGCGAGTCACCGTTGTGGTAGGTCGGCGCCTTCTCCGGTGTCGTTGATAACACTCGTTGGCTGCTACCGGGTGCTTCCTTCGCTCTGGATCTGGATTCGGTTGTTCCTCTTGGGGTTGCTTCACCGCTTTCTCACGATCCGCTCTTTTGCAGGCGAACACTCTCGATCTGGCCTCTCCTCCAAGGTGACGGAATCCCACCTCTGCCACCAATTTGTTGTGCCGTAACCGGGAGTTGATGCTCAGGGCCGGCACAGAATTCGGGAATTCCGGTTTGGATAAAGTTGCACACGGCGGAGTGTTTCAATAAATGTTACTTAGATATTTCCTCACAAATACCTTTAATTAAAATGCTTGACAATTGATAACGGTCTTGATTTCTTTATACAATTCCCGAGATTATTCTAAGTTTAATAATTACTAAAGGTGACCACACGTTTGTTACGAATTCTGATGACAGACTGCCCGCCCGATCTCCCGATTCGGCAGTATTTATAATGTCGGAACGACGTTCTGTTGCTAACTCGGGGGCTCCCGAGTTAGCGTTGACTTCTCGTCGTCAGCGCTCTGCGCTGACCTTCGCATCAGCGCTTTCGGTAAACCTGGAGTCGGACGCTCTGGGTTCCGGTGTCGGTTTGCATCGGATGATCGTCGTCCGATGCAATCGTCAGGTTTTTCGGCGGATTTCACATTCGAATTCAGTTGCTTGGGTCGGATTACTTATAAATTATATAATTAATAATTATAGCGTTGTGCGCTCACAACAGTTTAGTTTGTCTTGAGCTGTCATACCATACGGTGTATTAATTGTAAAAAATTGTTCGCGCCGTCTACGTGCGATGTGTGCATGCGCGCATATTGGTTGCGCGCCGCGCGCGCTGCGCGTGCCGCCGGACCGTCGCTACAATCACCCGATTCACCTCCTCCGCAATATGAGGAGGCTGGGCCTCACACACCCCAGCCCCTATATGAGGAAATGGTTCACCGGATCGTGCCACTGTGGGTGACGGTGGCCGTTGCAACAGAGGTGCGGGTCGTAGAAGTGCCTTGTGAGACATCATAATTTGGTAAGTACCTTATTGATAGTTTTAAAGTTAATTATATTTCAAAGTTTAAATTTGATGATCGGTTTTTGGGCAATTTTGAGTTTTAGATTTAATTATTTACTGTTCTACAGCTCAGCGACGAGGTGGTAGAGGACGTCGCACAGTGGAACCAAAGCGGATTATAAAAACGTATTATGTATAACTTTTTTCAAAAATTAATTAAATGTATGTATATTATAGTAAAAAGTTTAAATTTATTATTTTTCAGCCTCTCCCTATTCCAATTCCTTAAATTGCGCTGTCATCTATTTATAAATTAGTTGTTATAAATTGAAATATTAATTTAAAATATTTATTAAAATTAAACTCTGTGTGTTTAAAGCCGACCAACTGGCAAATACTTTATTATACTCTCACGACGTTTCGACCGCCCCTTTCGGTCCTTATCAAGTGAATAAGACTAACAAATTATCATTTATCCTGGCATAATGTCCAGACTAAGCCATCTAAAAAATAATTTGAGCGTCAATGTGTGTTAAAAAATAATAATGTAAAATCGACATGTCAGTTATGGAACACGAAGAAACATGTCAGAGCCGTGCGGCTGTGGTACTACGCTTTAAACACACAGAGTTTAATTTCTTATTATTTCACTGGCGGAATAAATCTCATTGTTTTTGATTTATTAAAATATTTATTAAAATATTGCATTGTCCAAAGTACTAAGGTTGGTTTAAAATAATTTATTTCTGCTGGAGTATTAAATTATCTCCAAAATATTAAATTAAATAATTTTAAAAAACATAAAATATTGATGGACAGAACGCTAATAGATAGGCAAACGCGAAGAGAATACACCTCTGAAAGCGAGGGAGAAGATTAGGTGAGTATGAGAGAGAACGCGAAGAGGTAAGTGGGGAAAGAGAGAACGTGATATGCAAGCGCGCGGTAATGTCACGCTGATCCGCGGCCGACGCGAATGGGAGAGAGCGAGAAGACGCAAGCGAGTGACACGATATGATGTCACGCGGACCCTCCTCACCACGGACCCCCTACCCGCGGGCCGTCGCGACATCCGTTCTCATCCTCGCGGACCGTAGCGTGGTCTCCCTCCCCGCGGACCCCTCGCCCATCGTTCCCCCTCCCTTGCCCCGCGGACCCCTCGCCGCCGGGCATGGAGTACTCCGCGCCGCGGAACCCTTCGCCCATCGTTCCTCCTCCCTTGCCCCGCGGACCCCTCGCCAACCGGGCATTGAGTACCCCGCGCCGCGGAACCCCTTTGCCCCTCTACCCCCCTCGTAGCTCCTGAGTTAGAATCCCCCGTATACACCTACTGTGGTACCTCCACGGAATCAGTTTTTTCAAGAATTTATTAAAACTTGGCGTACACATTATTAGATATGTTATCTAAACATCTGTGCAAGTTAAATGAGATTTACCATCCCTAAGCCGAGATATATACATTTGAAATTGGCATGATTTACATGTAATCCATGTACAAAACATGAATCAACGACACGTTTTTAATTCTACCGTCAAAACCACATTTAGGAATTGAATAAAAAATGAGAGAATGCTAGAGAGGGATTATACAAATGTTCTGAAAAAAAGTAGAAAGTGATTTATCATCTAGTTTTAAATATATCGCCTTGAGAAGCATGACATTTTTTGTATTATTAGATACATAAGATGTCAATATATCGATATATCGCGTATCTGACAGTAAGTATGGTCTGTATACGTAACCTGTTCCGTGTGTTGGTGCACAGCGCGGACAGTTTTAGCCAAAAGTTTACTCCCATTGGTGTGACAAAAATAGTTAATAAAAAAAGTTATGCAATTGTAAATAATTATGAGCTTTGTGTTATCTATTAGTACCACGTCGTTATTATATGTTTTATTATACATTTTTCAACGATGACCCGATTAAATTATCGATCTCTTAGGTCGAAATTAATAGACGTTTCTCAGTTGTCAAGATCAGTCTGTCTTTGTCTCGCGTATACCGTTTTACCATACGCGAAACAAAGACAGACTGATCTTGACAACTGAGAAACGTCTATGAACATGAGACGAAACTTTTGGCCGAGGTTGTTGCAGAGGTACCTCTTTAAACGCATTTTGAACTAAAGTTCTTTTTAAAGTTCTAATTTTTACGTAGCACGCAGAACAGAGAAAATAATTTTTTGCTCCTTGCGACAACGCGAGTGACGTATTTTAAAGCGCGAGCCCGAAAGCTTCTTAATAATTTATCTTTCTAATTTTCTAGATTATGCGATAATATTCTAACTCTTATCAAAGATGATTTCATCTTACAATTAGATGATAAATCAAACAAGTATCAATAAGTTTTGAATTATCTAACAATCTAGATAAAGAAAGCGAAATTTATATGACATTTTTTTATCTCGAAGAAAAGATAATTGTTCAAAGCGAGAGTTATAAAAATCCCAAAAAGTAACTTTTTTGTGTCAAATATTTAAAAAATGAGATTTTCAAATATTTTAGGAAATAATTACACTTTTCCTGTCGTTTTGAACAATAATCAAAAATAAAGGTACTGAATTAAAGGCATGATTTACTAGTTACAAAAACATAGGTATAACTCTTTCTAGTTTTATGTCAAGCTAGATCTGACGTAATGTTTATAGTAGTTTAACATAACTCTTCAAGCATTTGAATAAGTTATAATTAGTAAAGTGTATTATTAAAATTTTTGTAAATTCTTTGAAATAATAAAAAAAATTCTTTAATTCATGTCAGACCCGTGAATTATATAAAATTGAGGATAAAATAGTTGATCTTCGATTATATGCCAGAAATAATTTAAACTACCATGATTTATAAACCTCTTCAATAAAAGAAAACCTTGCTCTCAGCGATGTGTGTGCGTGTGCGTGTGTATGTCCCGCATTTATAAATCTTTATAAATATTTGTAAATATTTATAATTTTCTGACGTTGCTGTTATTTGGAATACGTAAATACCAGCTGGCATTTAAGAAGCTTCAAATCTTATATTAGAAAAAAATAGAATTTTTTAAAAAAAACATTCTGTTTCTTTTAATGAATTATAATATAGGAAATTCCTGTAAACCTCTGCAATAGTAATACATTTATTCTTGTCACGTTACTAGCGTTCATAAAAAATTGTCAAATGTGCTTATCAAGACACGGTAGTATCGCCATGTGTATGCACCAGTGACGCACTAGCGACAAGACCGGCCCGTGTATCTATACGCGAGCCGCTCAGTTGCGAGTACCTGAGATTATAAGATTTAAGAAATGGCTGGGTCAATCAACTTTTTAATAGGTCTAATCCGGCTACATTATCTGTTGTGTAAAATAAAAACAATAATAAATTAATTTTGTTCTTTTAGCTGATTTCATTGATACATTTTCTACCAAACTTGATACATATTCCGCGAGCAACAAATGCAGACAATATTCCAGTATCAAATATGAGTGAGCAACAAACTTCTTTTTGATATTTTACTCTTGTAACTGCCTGCAAGTTGAAAGGTTTTCCGCTGTTGTTTACACTTATTTTGCGAGCAACAAAATAGAAACTAGCATATTTTGTATTAAGGACATTCACCGAAAAATCGATTTTCTCTAAATATTCTTAAAACTTTGCATATATACGTTAATATAAGTGTACTTTATGCGATGGTATAAGGTTCAGTACCCCTTGCGGTTGTTACGAGCGGACAAATTATACTTGAATTATATTTGAAATAAGAGGAATGAAAACATCAGTAATATCAGTTATCGATTATTGATCCGATTTCTGATGATACCAGGCGACGTAGTTGCCGGGTCGCGGGGCTCACGGGCATAGAATTACACCCTGAGACAATACCTTCCTCCTCCACAAAGATATGTACGAAGTGGAGAGAAGCTCGCGCGGGGGGTTCTCACCACTTGGGTATAAATAAGGCGTTAAAAAGTGTCGCTGCGCTCTTTAGTTTTGCTCCTTCGGGCTTTGATCTTACTCTTGCCCATAATTCAGTGAATCTTTACTTTGAGCGGCTTTCTTATTACAAGTCAATTCGTTGCGACATCTCGTATAAACACTTGTAGAACAAGAGCGTCTCACAATAAAGGGCATTATTTTTAAAGGGTAATTCCTGAATTTATTCTGCTAAAATTTACCAACCCTAAGAAACACCTATCCAGACCTGTCGCTGCCAAGGCGTGTGGCAACAGGGTGCTCCATCTTTAACTGTCGCTGCCAAGGCGAGTGGCAACAGTTATTCTAATTCCTATGCCTAAGAAAGGAGGGAGAAGAATCCAAATTAAAAAGATTAAACATCAAATCAAGTCAGCGATTCAATCCGACCAGGATCCTTTCCCGTTTTTTTTAAAATTAAAAGAACTCGAAACCGGAATTCGAGGCAATACAATTCAACAAGTTCCAAGCTACAAGGTCATCCCTATTGATTTCAAAGTTGAATACCCAAATTTTGATTCGATAAATAAATCTGATCCTCGTTATAAGGTTTACAAAATACGATTTCTTTTTGGCCCAGATTAATTACACAGCCTAGTCAAAATCCCGGGTAAAGTACTTGAATGTATTGACCCAAAAACGGACTCGTAAAAATTTTCTTTAACCAGTTCGTGACATAAATTTTTGGTGACAGCGGTGGGATACTAAAGGTTGTGTAAAAAAAAAAGTGACAGAAAGTGAAAAGAGAATCAAGATGATGCGTACGCTACCTCCCAAAACAACGGGAGGAACAACGAGGACCGATTCAAGAGAAATGGACGTCGATGAGTTACGAAGGGCGTTGGCTCAGCAACAACAAATAATTCAACAACTACAGCAGTCGCCGAATCAACGACCGCTAAATTCAGGAATGGCAATAATAAATGAAGGAACATTAGGTAATTATTTGCATTTTTCAATTAGAGACGCATTAGAAGCAGTGCCGAATTTTGATGGAGGAAACATTCCTTTTGTATATTTTGTCGAGGGTTGCGAGGAAGCACTCAGCATGATCACACCAACGCAAGAAATAAACCTGGTTTGGGCTGTTCGAAACAAATTAAAGGGGGATGCACACAGATCAATTCTCGGGAAGACTTTTAACAAAATGCAGGAATTAGTAGAATTTTTAAGAACAAAATATGGACCAAGGGAAACGGTTTATGAAGCCCAGGGACGGTTAGCTTATTTATATCAGAAAAAAGATGAAAAGGTAGTCGCATATGCAAATCGCATTCGGGAATTAGGGAAACGAATACTTGATGCACAAAGAAGAGAATCGGGACAGATAAGCCCAGAGTTTCGAAATTCAATTGAAAGTCATTTAAAAACAAGTTTTTTACGTGGTCTGAATAGAGAAATTATAATATCGAAAGAAGGAACATTCGAAGAAGTTGAGAGTCGCGCGATTGATGCTGAAAAGGAATTAGAAACTGTTAAAATGATAAGAAGCGTTGTGCTTGCGGAGAATGCAACTGGTGAGAAACGAGCTTCGACACGGCGCGTAGAAGCCGAAATCGTAACTTGTCAGTACTGTCATAAGAAAGGTCACACAGCAGATCGATGCTGGCAAATTAATAAATTTCAGGGAAATAGTAAGAACGGGAATCAAAATACATCCGGGTTTTCACAGAACAATACTAATAACAATTCGAATAATAAAAACAACTTTAAACAACCAACAACTTCGGGCACACAACAAAATCCGACATTAAATCAAAACGCAACAATTATATGCAGATATTGTAAGAAATCCGGGCACATGCTAGAAGAATGTCGTAAGCGTATATATAACAATAGTCTCCGTGAAAATTCTCAAAATCAGGGAAACGGACAAATTCCCGCGAGGACAGGGGCGACCCCGGGAAATACCAAAATTTGCCCTACGCGAGTTATAACGGGGGAATCAGAATCAGATACCGAACAGTAAACATAGCTCACATTGATGATGTTCCATCGGTAAAGTTAAATAGCTCAAATTTTGTGAGAAATTTTAAATTTTTAGTAGACAGTGGATCAGGGCCAAATATTATTAAAAGAAATTTTGTTATGCATCCAATACCATAGTGGACAGAAATGAAATTCTAAGACTTAGTGGAATTACGGCGCATCACGTGACCACCTTAGGGCAGGCAGTGATAGATATCTTAGGATGTCCAGTCGCTTTTCACTTAGTTGAAGATAATTTTCCGATACCACAAAATGGGATTTTGGGGTCAGATTTCTTTAAACAATTTCAAGTAAAAGTTAATTACCAACAAAATCAATTAGAATGGAATGATATTCAAATTCCTTTTGAAGAAAAAGAAGAAACTTTCATAATTCCTCCAAGATCTATTTCACAAATGTGCATTAGAGTCGCAAATCCAGAATTAAAAGAAGGTTATGTTCCGCGATTAAACGTGACAAAAGGCATTTACTTAGGAAATGCTTTAGTTACAGTAACAGGCGAGAAAGCATATTTACAAGTAATAAATACAAATGATGAAGAAAAAAGGGTATATGTACCCACGATTAAATTATATGAGTTTGAAACAAATGAAGCAAGTTCCTAATTCAAATACGAACTTAATCTCGGACTGCTTAGGTAGTTCCATTTATAATTCTAACTCGAACTCAAACTCAAACTCGGACTGCTTAGGTAGTTCCATCCATGATCCAAGTTCAAGTTCAAACACAAACTCAAGTTCAAACTCAAATTCAGACTCTGATTCTAATTCAAGTTCAAACTCTGATACAATACTAATTCCCAACTCCAAGAACTCTAACTCAGGTTCGAGATCATGTTTTTATGTTAATAAGGATGAAAGAAAAGATAAAATAATAAAGGCATTAAGGCTAGAACATTTAAATACTGAAGAACGATTACATGTTGAAGAATTAATTGAAAAAAGTTCAGATTGTTTTCACTTGCCTGGAGAAAACCTCGATCATACAAATGTTTTAAAGCACCGAATTCCAACAGTAAATGAAATACCTATACACACGCGACAATACAGATTTCCAGTAATTTATAAAGATGAAATAAACAAGCAAGTAAATGAATTATTAGATCAGAATATAATTAAGGCATCAAAATCCCCATATAACACGCCTGTGTGGATAGTCCCTAAAAAGCCAGACTCCAAGGGGAATAAGCAGTGGAGAATGGTGTTAGATTTCCGTAACCTAAATGATAAGACAGTAGGTGACGCGTATCCACTTCCAAACATAACAGAGATATTAGATCAGCTGGGCGGTGCGAAATATTTCTCAGTCTTTGACCTTGCTTCAGGTTTCCATCAGATTAAGATGCACCCAGATGATAGTCACAAAACAGCGTTTTCAACGCCACATGGACATTATGAATTTGATCGAATGCCTTTTGGATTAAAAAATGCACCGGCAACTTTTCAAAGATTAATGGATTTAGTCCTTACAGGAATGCAAGGTAACGAAATTTTTGTATATTTAGATGACATCGTATTATATTCAAGTTCACTTACAGAACATGCAATTAAATTTGAAAAATTAATTAAGCGATTACGTAAGGCAAATCTTAAGTTGCAACCAGATAAATGTGAATTTTTAAGAAAGGAAGTTACATATTTAGGGCATATAATAGGGGAAAATGGAGTCCGACCAGACCCTAAAAAGGTAGAAGCAGTACAAAATTTTCCAATTCCTAAAAATGCAAAAGACATAAAACAATTTCTTGGATTAGCCGGATATTATTGCAGATTCATTAAAGGATTTTCAAAAATAGCTAAACCATTAACTAATTTATTAAAAAAGGACATTGATTTTGTATGGGGTAATAAAGAGCAAGATAGTTTTGATATATTGAGAAATGCACTCTGTCAAGAACCAATATTACAATATCCCGATTTTACTAAAACTTTTCTTTTAACAACTGATGCATCTGGAACTGCAATTGGCGCAATTTTAAGTCAAGGACAGATAGGAAAAGATCAACCAATAAGCTATGCTTCAAGGGTATTAAACGATGCCGAGAAAAATTACTCAACAATAGAAAGGGAATTATTAGCAATAGTATACGCTGTGCAACATTTTAGACCTTATCTTTATGGTAAAAAATTTAAATTAGTGACTGATCATAAACCATTAACCTGGCTTCATAAATTAAAAGATCCTACTTCACGTTTAGCGAGATAGAGAATTAAATTAGCCGAATATGATTATGAGATAATTTATAAACCAGAAAAAATAAATGCTAATGCTGATGCTTTGTCGAGAAACCCTGTGACAAATTTATATCCAATTAATCCTTCATATGACGAAATTGAAGAATGCCCAGAAGACGATGAAGAAAGACAAAGAAATGCTAATCCTATGCCTTTACCAGTTTCACCGAAAAGGGGAATGATGATAGAAGAACCAGAGCCAGTAGTTACAAAAATGCAAACGCGAAATGCGGAAAAATTAGAAGGAGAAAGTATACCATTTACTAAGAAAGAATTAGAAGAACCGCCGTTTATTGAACATACAATTCATGCAGAAATACACAATAACCCAATAAATCAAACAAATAATAATAAATCTTTACTTTCAGAAATGTCAAATACTGAAAACAACACTCAAGATATAACAATTGAAACAGAAACATTACCATTAGAAAACATTAACAATCACGATGACATACAAGATATAGCAATCAAAACAGAAACATTACCATTAGAAAACATTAACAATCACGATGACATAAACCCTTCAACTTCACAAATAATTATACCATCAAATCTTTTAAAAATTATAAATAATTTAACAAGAGGCGATGTAGATGATGGAATTTATCAAAATGAGACTACGTACGAAGAGAATCGCGAAGATCCGTCACAAATGACAGAGAAAGAAAATAACGAGAACAATACAGAAGCAGGTAACCAGACCCTTGACGACGATGACTCTGACGAGGAAGAAGAGGAAGAACGTAGCGAGGAAGAAAGAGACAGTGATAGTGAGGAAGACATAGAGTCTATGTCTTAGACACAACTTACAATGAACTTGATATGACAGACAAGACTGAAAAACAAATAGTGACACGCGGACAAAGGCATAGTGTTATTAACAGCCGCGATCAAATATTTATACGCAAAGAATATTATTTGTATTTCTTAACTGCGGACGGAAAACCTTGTGACGAGGGATCAAAACAACTTCAAAATCGAAATTTAATACCCAAGTTAAAGCAAAATAAATTAGGAAACATTGAAGTTATATAAAATAGGAAATAAGATTCATTTGATTTTGATTTGTAAGGAAAATATTAAAGAAAAAATGACCAAAGATATATTGCTAGAGTTTTCAATTAAATTACGAGAAATAATTTTAAAAAATTCAATTAAAACTCTGAATATAGCAAAAACAAAAGAAATAGATAATATTCAATGGGAAGAAATTCTAAACCAAATTCGGAAATCTATGCTTGGAACTTCAATGAAATTAATAATATGTCATGGGGTAGTAAAAATTCCAGAAATTCAAAAGCGAAAAGATATTATAGAAGAAGCTCATTCATCGAGAATCGGAGGTCATAAAGGAATAACTAAAACTTATAATCGAATCAGGCAAAATTTTTATTGGGATAACATTAAAGCCGATATTCAAAATTTTATTAGTCAATGTTTGCAATGTCAGATTAAAAAGCTAGTTAGAGTTAAAACCAAACAGCCTATGTTAATAACTGACACACCATTTTCTTCGCTCGAAAAAATATCAATGGATATAGTTGGACCGCTACCCGAAACCACCAAAGGAAATTCCTATATCTTAACAATCCAAGATCATCTTACAAAATTTTCCCTTGCCATCCTTTTAAAATCAATAACTGCTATTTAAGTTGCTGATGCGTTATTAAAATATTTTATTTGCATTTTTGGAGCACCTAAAATAATTCTGACTGATCAAGGTAGTAATTTTATGAGCAAATTAATGAAAAGATTTACCAAACAATTCAAAATTAAACAATATAGAACTACAGCCTTTTATCCACAAGCTAACGGAGCTTTGGAAAGATCACATTTGATATTAATTGAATATTTAAAACAATATGTCAATAAATTTACAGAATGGGACGAATTATTAGAGTATGCAACCTTTTTGTACAACACTAGTAGGTACTCATGAATCCACTGGATACACTCCATATGAGTTGGTATTTGGCAAAACAGCCAGACAACCATCCGGTGAAATTATAGATGATATTGGAGAAGGAAAAACATATGATGACTATTTATGTCAATTAATGACCAACATACATGATTTACAAGAATTCGCCAGAGAATGCTTAATTGCATCAAAATTAAAATCAAAGTATTATTATGACAAAAGGATTAATCCACAAGCCTTTCAAATAAATGATCAAGTTTTTCTTTTAAATGAACCCAAGAAAGGTAAATTGGGAGATCACTATTCTGGACCACACATTGTTACAGATATATTACCAAATGGAAATATTAAGCTTTTTTTTAAAGGAAAATTCAAAATTGTTCATTCAAATAAAGTTCAAAAGGCAAAAATTGACAATAATTAAGATTGAACATAAACCGCGCAACATTTTCAATCTTCAAAACTTAGAATAAATAATTTAGTTTTAAGATAATAATTAACCTTTTAAAATTGTATTTAAAACAGATGAAGACCATTATATGTATTCAATCAAGACGATATTCTCCTTAATCACCATCCTGTTTCTCAACATTGAAGAGACGCACGGAATCATTGGATATGACTGCGGAACAACTAATCTCAACGTGACGACTGTATCATTATTAGATATAGAAGAATGTAACATACCTCTAATTGAACCTCATGTGGAAGAAACAAATATACAATTACTACAACTCTCAAAATTCGATACAACCATTGTAATTCAATGTAAAATTTCTATTTCAAGAACAATTTATTATTGTGGAATGCACTCACACGTATCAATCGTAGCAAATGCGCAAGCAGAATATATCATCGATACAGATATTGATCGATGTAAAAGTATGCATAAAACAGGAACACTTATTTTAAACTTAATAATGTAATCAACGGGCTAAAAGTAAATTACACAACATCGCAACCAATCACTTTCGCAGGAACAGTAAAAACGGACGGACAATGCTCTGGAACACAATACTCGGATCCTTATGGAACATGGGACAATGTAGTTGTGCAAGGAATAATAACTATCAGTCTAAATTCACAACGGGCAATAACAAATGTAGAAACAAATCAAATTCATCTAAAAACAAGGAAAATTTGTCAATATTCAGATGGAAATTGCATAGATATTGAAGAAAGATATACATTTTGGGAAACAATACCTGATGATTATTGTAAATTTAATCACTACGAGGTATTATATGAAGGAAAAGCAAACAAAATGGTTAGTAATATAAATAAAAAATTGCAAATTATTTATTCCTTGTCAGCTCAAGATGTCACCTTTGCATTAACACAAACCAAAGAAGAGCTTCTTTGTGGATATACCTTAGTCAAAACGGAACATCCAAAATTAGTAATTCTTGAAACTAAAAGAGGAGAATCTTTCGCGAAAAGGCGACGTATTTCAGTCGAAAATTTAGATATTTTTGCATATGTCAATTCAAAATTCGTTTATGTAGAAAAACACATACGAACACAGATGAACAAATTATATACAGATTGTTGTGAGCGCACAACGATATAAGTAATCCGACCCTAGCGACAGAAGCCGAATATGACTTCCACCGAAACTCCTGACGATTGCATCGGACGATCGATCATCCGATGCAAGTCGATACCGAAATTAGGAGCATCGAACTTTGGGACGATCGAAATCGCTGACGCAAAGGCCAGCGCAGGGCATAGCAACCGGACGTCGTCCCGGAGAGTATAAAGACCGCCGAGTTCGACCATCGGCGGGCAGTCCTAAACCGAAACGCGTACCGACTAACGTCTAATTTAAACATTGTAACACCCGCAAGTCAGGGTAGTGAATTAAGTGATTTCTGTAAATCAAAGTCGGTTTATTAAACGACAAGTAAAACAAGGGCAATAGTGAGAGTTATTCTGCATCCTGCGACGGATCCCGAACCCAGTGCCGGCTCCAACCCCGTCCCGGCACAACATTTGGTGGCAGCGGTGGGATTCGAACCCACGCCTCCGAAGAGACTGGTGACTCAGATGTCACTTCTTTCGCGAAGCATACGATGATAGTAGCTATCCTGTAACGTGAATTCGTTCTATCTTTACTTGTGCTGACGGTGTCTGTAAGTAGAACGCTACTTTTTAATTGCTTCGAGGGTCTTCGCTTTAGTCTACGTCTGTCCTCAGTCGTGAGCTATCGTCAACGGTCTTGTGTATATTAAAAAAAAAAAAATTTTTTTTTATTATGTCTCCCCTGGAATTTACGCCAATTTGTGCTAGTGCTGTGGACCCCTGTGAGGTCCCAGTGGACGAGGAGATCGATGGTCCTGTTTTGGACGTTCCTGTCCGGGGTCTGGGGCGCGCCCAGTTGTATGCTGCTGTGGCTGCGGGGAGAATCCGGCCCGGACTACATCCCGATGATCCCTGGATTTTTCATGAGCGCATTTTGCGTCAGGCCGGCATCGGTCAGCCTGTGATGGGGCCGTGTAATGGTGCGGCACTCGTTCGCAGTCGTCCTGTTGTTGGCCGGGGACGGAGTCCTGCCGTCCCTGGGGGGCGTGCCCGCTTCCTAGCTGGGTTCCAAGATACTTTTGTGGCCGGACGCGGCCATGGTGGGCCTCGTCGCGAGTGAGTTATGACTATTCTTATCTAATTATTCTTATCTTTATTGCTTGTTCTTTTGCGCTTAGTGTTTTTATTCGTTGATAAATGCTTTTAAACGGTTCGCATGCACGCGTATTGTTTTTCGCTTAATTTTAATCGTATAGTTGACATCGTCGTGTTTTTCCGTGATCACGTAGGGTCCTATCCATTGTGATTCCAGTTTCTTTGAGCGGCCTCGTCGTATCGTTTCGTCGTAAAGTAGCACTTTATCGCCTACTTTGAAGGTCGCCTTGTTGCTTTTTTTATCAAATTGTAGTTTCGATTTCGCTTTCTCGTCCTTCGTATTTTCTCTCGCGATTTGATTTGCTGCGCGGATCCGCTCTCGTAGTTCTTTCGCGTAATCCTCGTATGAATATGTTAATTTCGGTGGTTTTGTTAGAGCCGTCGGTAGGTCAGGTCGGTGCCCGTAGACCAATTCGAATGGCGTGAACCCGGTAGTAGAGTGTGGCGTCGTATTATATGTAAACATCACGTATGGGAGCCATTCGTCCCAGTCAGTTTGGTCTTGGTTTATATAATGTCTCAGGTATTCGGCGAGAGTGCGATGCGATCTCTCTAATGCGCCGTTACTCTCAGGGTGATATGCCGTTGTCTGAATTTTATTGATTTTCAGTAATTTGCACACATTTTTAAACATTTCGCTCGTGAAGTGTGTTCCTTGGTCCGTGAGAATTTTTTCGGGTATTCCATGTTCTAGCACTATTTTAGTGACGAATGCTTTGGCGATTGTATTCGCTTCCTGATTCTCTACGGGTATTGCTTTACTAAACTTCGTGAGATTATCTTGGAATGTCAAAATATATTTGTTTCTGTTATTTGTGATAGTCAACGGGCCTACGATATCGAGCGCGCATTTCTCGAACGGACGCTCGGGTGATAACCGCGATAATGAACAAACTAATAAACGACGTAGAAGAAATCCTAGAATACCTGACCTACACCAAACACGACATACTACTCGTACGACTATTACCAATTGAACAAATTATATCGGAATTAAAAGAAGCAACAGCACACCTCGCCCAAGGCACCTATTTCCCTTTCAAAGTACAGATAGAAAACTGGAATACCATCCAAAATTTTGTAAAAATAAGTGCGTATTACGAAATAACCGAAGTTTACACTATTATATCCTTCCCCATTGTAACGTTTCCAACTACGAAATTGTACGGGTAAATCCACTACCGATACACAATAATAAAAACATATTTGTGATTCCCGAAACCACTCACACACTCATAGCGATAGACAAAATGAATCGCAACTACCTCACGCTAAAAGAAAACGACCTAAATAAATGCATACACGCCGACTCGAATTTCATATGCGATATGAGTCACCCCACATATTTTGTAACAGCGAACGCACCATGCGAGGTGCAAATATACGTAAAGACACCGGGACACCAGAATAGCTGCGAACAACGTCACATCCGATCTCACGTGACGTTCTGGATAGCGCTAGAGGAACCTCAAGCATGGTTGTTTTCCACCCCGTCTAAACAAGAAATAACGATACAAAGCAACAACCAAGTAGAAAATAGAATTGAAATAAAAGAACAGGAAAAATAAAACTAAACGACAATTGTAAAATGACGACAGCAGACGTAACCCTACGAACAAAAAAACAAACAAACATTAAATATATACAAATAAATCTACCACAATTTAACTTAACAATTAAAGCGACAACTAAAAATAACGAAAAGAATAAAAAATCAGATATAGAATTACATTTGGAACCGGTAATCAACGACCCCGCGGAACTAAGGAAATTAAGACTGAACTTACAAGGAGAGGTCGCATCTGACTCTTCACCGATTTTGATCGCCTTTTTTGTGGTGAATCTATATGGGCCATAGTTAAGTTCTGCAAGAGCTTTTCATCGAATGCGACTTGTAAGAATAGTTTGTTATTCTAAAAAATTCGAGCGATTGGTAGAGTACTTTATAAGGTATAAAGAAAGAGGCGTTATCGATTAGTGCCGAACGGCGCAGTGAGTAAGCACAGGACTAGTAATGGTAAGATCTCGGGTTCAAAACCTGCACTGCCGAATTTTTTTTTACATATTTTATGTGTAATTTTTTAAAAATATTTTATGTGTATATGTAATATGTATTATTTGTTGCGAAGAAATAAATATTTGACATATATTTATTGTTAGATACGGCTTCATATTTTCTGGATAAAATAATAATAAAATTAATGAAATATTTTTACACAAAAATACTTTTATTTTTATTTTTAAAAAGGTCGGTCGAGTAGACTCCCTAACAATACAGTCCCTAACGGTTAAAAAATCAGTGTACGTATATCCATGTGTCATTTTGGCTCGGGTGCCTCGTCAGAGAGAGAACTATTATTTTTTAAACTACTACTTATTAAAATATAAAATTACACCGTTAGGGCCTGTATTGTTAGGGAGTCTACCCGAATGACCTTTTTAAAAATAAAAATAAAAGTATTTTTGTGTAAAAATATTTCATTAATTTTATTATTATATTATCCAGAAAAATATGAAGGTGTATCTAACAATAAATATATGTCAAATATTTATTTCTTTGCAACAAAATACATATTACATATACACATAAAATATGTTTAAAAAATTACACATAAAAATATGTAAAAAAAAAAATTTAGCAGTGCAGGTTTTGAACCCGAGATCTCACCATTACTAGTCCTGCGCTTACTCACCGCGCCATTCGGCACTAATCGGTAGCGCCTCTTTCTTTCTACCTTATAAAGTACTCTACCGATCGCTCGAATTTTTTAGAATAACAAACTTTTCTTACAAGGCGCATTCGATGAAAAGCTCTTGCAGAACTTAACTATAGCCCATATAGATTCACCACAAAAAAGGCGATCAAAATCGGTGAAGAGTCAGATGCGACCTCTCCTTGTTAGAGCTAACGGTTCGCATGAATAGACGAGGAATTAGAAAACAATCAAGCAAACAATCAGGTGCATCCAAGTAATCAAGTAATCAAGTGCACTCCAGTAGATGTTAAATTTCGAAATACACAAGAATGTTATCAACAATTACCAGTATTCAAGGGAAATGAAACATACTTCCTAGCGCCACGGACTCACATTCTTTTCAAGACAGGAACACAAACAACGTGCAGCCGCATAATTCCGACAATGTACCTTTTGAATGACGGGTGGTATCGAATAACACCAATTTTAGAATACAGCAAGCCACCGGAAACAATTAAACCTAACACCAAGCCGACATGGCAATACAGCGATCCTGGATCTTTAGCAGCGAGCGGCATTTACACTAACAGTGAGCTTGAAAACTTGCGGGACCATATAATGTTCCCAGCAGAGAAGAACGGAATACTAAACACCATGGCACGTGGCGTAATGGGAGAACCAACCCTAACACAAGGGATGTCACTTTCTCACCTTCTAGATGAAAATTCATTAGAAAAAATTACAGAAAATACGTGGAAGAACATTTTTATCCGTCGGCAATGCCAGTGCGGGAGTAATAGGAATATATTTCTGCATAAGAACATTTAAACTAATAATAGATACCCTTATACATGGCTATGCACTTCACACTATATATGGATGGTCGATACATTTAATTGGAGCGCTATGGGATTCAGTAACAAATTTATTGCTACATCTGGCAAATGGAACAACAGGAAAGGAAGAAAATCAGGAAAGAAATCAAACATCGTCAAAACGAGAGTCAGAAGCTAGTACACCACAAACAGCCAGTACAACAACATTAATACAAGTCGAAAAAACAGATACAAATACAATAAATCCACAACATATTAACGCCATAAATTGCTCTACTTCCAAGGAAAATGAAATAAAAAATATGAACAAAATAACTATCCACAAAGAAACTCAGAGCATATATCCGCGATTATAAACGCGAAATTCTTAAGAAGCGATAATTAGTATCATAAGACACCTACATCAATGAACTTGAGAAGGGTTTTCAGTAACCAGTTTACATTAAGATAAGACGAGCGGACAGGTAACACTCGTGATCGACAGTCAGTATTAATTTAGACACGACGGTGAAAGAATAGTACAGTAAAAACGACAATAAAATCAGTGCTGTGCAAAACCGAATTCATAAAGGTAAAAAAATTGTGAAAGTAAATTTGTAAAAACATTTTTCCTAAAGATGCTAACTAATAACAAACAAACAGAAAATGAGGCCACCTAAAACCGATGAGAGGACTGAGCAGGAGAAAAATGAAAAATACGGCCCAATCGACGGAGTACGGCCGATAGACTATCCGAGGACGTACTCCATTTTGTTGAGGAGCTTGTGCATCCGCTCGATAGAAGATGGAATATATTATATTGAAATATACTGGCCAAGAAGACGATACTGCGGGAACTGCTTCCTTGAACAAGGACTGGATCTGCGGGATTATGAATCGCGAGTAAGGTGGCACTCGATCAGCTCACCACTTTTCGACATACCGATGGAGACAAAGGCACATTGTTGTATTTGCAATGAACCGTTAATGTGAATCAGACCGGCACATCAGTGCCGGGACTGTATTGAGGAGTTCCTAGTAAGAAAGAGGACATTCGAGGCGGAAAATGCACGAGCACAAAATTATGAAGTAGAACTAATTAGAAGGTATTAAAAAAAAAAAAAAAGAGATAGTATACGTAATTGACTATACATTAATTGACTATACATTATTAATTCATTACTGATTATACATTATTAATCAACATTACGTAATTGACTATACATTATTAATTCATTATTGATTATACATTATTAATTAACATTAACAATTAAACATTATCAACATTAACAATAGCTTTAAGAAAGTTGCTTATGTCACCAATATTTTGCCTAAACAATATTTTCTTGCGGGATCATATTTTACCATACATTATTATATTTACTTTAGTTTAATCTGATTTATAAATATATATATTTCTAATATCTTTAACCGATTTAAACACATTATATTATATATTCTGATTTATATACATTGATTTAAACACATTATATTATATATTTCGATTTATATACATTATATTATGTATTTACTTTAGTTAATCCGATTTTTGTACGTTACATCCTTACTATATTTTACCCGATAATTATATACGTTGCGTATACATTTATTTTAAACAATAGTATATCCGACTTATAATCATCCAAATGTTATTTAAAATTTTTCTTTGGATTTATATTTTACTCAAAAATATATATACACAAATTAAATTTTACGAACTGCATACATTATATCTTTACTTGATTACGATATATTTAAAATAAAGCAACAAGATTATATTATAAACATTTTCTTTTCAATCACATAGTTTTCCTTTCAATTACATAGCTCATACGCGGTAACATAACGTACCACGTATGACTTAAGGGGGAAGGTGTTACGAGCGGACAAATTATATTTGAATTATATTTGAAATAAGAGGAATGAAAACATCAGTAATATCAGTTATCGATTATTGATCCGATTTCTGATGATACCAGGCGACGTAGTTGCCGGGTCGCGGGGCTCACGGGCATAGAATTACACCCTGAGACAACACCTTCCTCCTCCACAAAGATATGTACGAAGTGGAGAGAAGCTCGCGCGGGGGGTTCTCACCACATGGGTATAAATAAGGCGTTAAAAAGTGTCGCTGCGCTCTTTAGTTTTGCTCCTTCGGGCTTTGATCTTACTCTTGCCCATAATTCAGTAAATCTTTACTTTGAGCGGCTTTCTTATTACAAGTCAATTCGTTGCGACATCTCGTATAAACACTTGTAGAACGAGAGCGTCTCACAATAAAGGGCATTATTTTTAAAGGGTAAATCCTGAATTTATTCTGCTAAAATTTACCAACCCTAAGAACACCTATCCAGACCTGTCGCTGCCAAGGCGTGTGGCAACAGGGTGCTCCATCTTTAACTGTCGCTGCCAAGACGAGTGGCAACAGTTATTCTAATTCCTATGCCTAAGAAAGGAGGGAGAAGAATCCAAATTAAAAAGATTAAACACCAAATCAAGTCAGCGATTCAATCCGACCAGGATCCTTTCCCGTTTTTCCTAAAATTAAAAAAACTCGAAACCGGAATTCGAGGCAATACAATTCAACAAGTTCCAAGCTACAAGGTCATCCCTATTGATTTCAAAGTTGAATACCCAAATTTTGATTCGATAAATAAATCTAATCCTCGTTATAAGGTTTACAAAATACAATTTCTTTTTGGCCCAGATTAATTACACAGCCTAGTCCAAATCCCGGGTAAAGTACTTGAATGTATTGACCCAAAAACGGACTCGTAAAAATTCTCTTTAACCAGTTCGTGACACGGTATTAAAAATTGAGATACTGAGCTTCAAAGTTGACACTTTTAACATGGGATTCCTATTCCGAGCTATTGTGAAAAAGACATTATAATAAATTGTGAAAGAAGTATTCCCTAAATGTTTTTGAAAAATTAGTATATAATGTTTCATAAAAATAGAAATAATATGTGACAAGTGTCAATACCACTTGCGGTACTCGTTTTCGAGAAATACTTGTGTAAAGTACGCAATTTAGTTAATTTTTTGCTCGGTTCAGAGTGACGGAAGAGAGAGGCGTCAGCGACTTGGCAACGCCGCTTGATTCTCGCGCGTGAAGTTAACCGCTAGCCGCTTTTTTACTAATAAATCTTCCATTTTCCAAGCGATTATTATTTGTCATCTCGTTTCTTTGGTTGCTTTCATAACCCCACATGTAAACACACACGCAAGACGAGAGATGTAGAGTTGTCAGATTGTTTCAAGCGACGCAGAAGGAAAAGTTCTGCGCTTCTGCGCATGGAAAGCAGACGAAAACAGCTAAATGATTCTCATCTTATTTCTCTCAACAAGAGGGACAAATATATGCAGGAATGATTCGTTTAAGTTGAGCACGACTGGAGCCGGAGAACGTCCTTAAGGCATAAATTCGTCAAAGATTCGCTACATTCCATTATTGTGCAACCCAGAAATAAAGATGATAAGCAGCAACAAGTATCGAAAGATTCATACAATCAGTCACCTTCTTATGGAAGCGTCGGTGGACGGTGGTTACCTTGTAAGCAACACATTAGCAATAAATTCTTACGTTATTATGTGCAATTTCGTTGCTATATATAACATATATTGTCCCGCTAACTTAATCTTCCTTTAGCAGAACATTATTTTTTAAGAAAACTTACAAAGCTACAAATTTTTTTCTCTGGCAACTTTTTAGCAACAAATAAGCAACAAGTGTAAATATTAGTTGGAATTGATTCTGCTCACTTTTCCGCTAATTTATAAGACGTTAACTTTCTAACATTATTATACATTGAAACGAGTACCGAATTGTTTTAAAGGACTAAGACTTTAACTATTAGAGTAAAATATTCAGTACTTACAATTAATCACATTTCTACCAATGTAGATTAACTTTATTCTCGGTTTAATTTACTCTTTATGTTTTTCTAATTCTTAGGCCGAGTTTCACAAAGGTCGGTTAACTTTTAACCGTAGGTTAACTCACTCTCCGTCTCTTTCTACCCTTTCCCTTAGAAAGAGACGGGGAGTGAGTTTCTACGGTTAAAAGTCCAAGCTTGGATCTTTTGGTGTAGCTTAATAATAATTCTTTATTATTTCTAATACGTATTTTATATGCGTATTTTCCAACTTATTAAACTGCCGCCGATTATGTGTCGGACTTAAAGCACAGTTATTGTTGGAACATTAAAAATTTCTTAACCCCTTCTTAATTAAATCGATATCAATTTAATTTTAAAATGACTGTAAAGAATATATTGCAAAAAATATTACCCCAACCAGGGTTCAAACCTGGAACCTCCCGCTTTCCGTGTCGGGCGTTGTACCTAATTCGACCACTGAGGCATGTGGTAATATTTATCGCAATAACAAATTAATAATAGATTGAACGTTTTTTTCAGACGACGTGAATAAACAATTAATATATACAGAGTGTACCAGACTACCGTATCACCCGTTAATGGCAGATTGTATATTAAGACCGTCAAGATATACAATCAATAGAAGAAATTAAGAAACTGCCATTTACGGTCCAAGCTTGGATCTTTTGGTAGCATAATAATAATTCTATATTATTTTTAATACGTATTTTATACGCGTATTTTCCAACTTATTAAAGGGCCGATTATTTGTCGGAGTAATTAAATCGATTTGATTTTAAAATCATTGTGAAGAATATATTGCGAAAAAAAATAGTTAAGTTTTACAATGAAACAATCCAAAAACGGGAATTCTTAGCAAAAATATCTTTTATTTAATCTTTTAATAGTAGAACATTCTACGTTAAAATAACGATCGGTGTTTCAATCGCTGATTTGCAAAATGTGATGTCACAATGAAAAAATGTTTGACTTGAAGTAAGTTGTATAAAGTTGTAAAAATATGTCCATACTTGTTAATTAAAGGGTCAAATTATAAATTATTTAAATTGTATAAACGATACAAAATTTAAATACGTATCCATATGGAAAACAAGTACATTGTTTATTTTGTATACTCTTAATTATGTAGAAGAATAAATTGGAAGAAAATCGGAAGAAACATAATACAGAATGCCATATTTTTTCACATTGTAATCTCGAAAAGGAGAATAAAATCCTGAAATTATAATACAAAAACTAGAAACAGATGCTACAATTGCCAAACAGTCAAATAAGATAACGGAATTAAGTACTTTGAATATAAAACTTCAAAAAAAGATTATTTCATATTTTGACGAATTTAAAGGTAAGCGTGCATTGCAGACATGCAAATATCTTTGTAATTATTGGGCTCAAAAAAATAATAATTTAATGTACATAATTACAATACAATTTCACCGACAGTGTTAAAACACGTGTTAAATGCGAAAACAAAAATATTGTTAACAAATTTCCATCTGGAAAGACTTTCCAGTGTCAGTTTTTTATTTACTTACACTTCTTTATTGGAAAGTTATCTGATATTTTCGAAATTATGTTTCTTGGAATAAAAAATAATATGCATTAATAAAAAGAAGAATAAACATTGTAAAACAAATATACATAGATATCACTACACTCCAAATATATATACAAAAAACATTAACTTTATAATGTATCGATTGTTCCAGCTCGTTAGAGATAAATCAAAATGTATAAGACGGCCGAGGTAAGAACAATTGCGATAAATATTTATATACATTAACAAAGCAGACGTTTCGACTTACTTAGTCTTTATCAGTAAATGAAATAATAAACATAAAAAATAATATAAACATTGGGATCGCAAACTCACAAACATAATATAATAAGCAATAATGACGTGAAACACGCGCTCTACTTCGCATTTTTAGACGGGTGCGATTTGAAATGTCCGAGGTGGATTAATAATTAGTAATTTATATACGTCGAGAGGTAAGAAAGGCGATGCTTCCACCTATTCATCGTTGTGCGGCGAGAATATGTTGGTCCAGTAGATTACAGAGATGTCACAAATAATGAGTCCGGTGTTAAGATTATGGTCACACAAATCGGTTCCACGAATGTGATGCGTATGTAATTAATATAACGGAATCAATTCGATCCATGTTATATAGAATTTAAGGTAGAATCTACTAAGTTCGAATAAGGTGATTAATCTTACGGTCGTGTAGCGAGGAGCTGATTGTGTCTAATTGTGCGTCACTGCCTTCAGTCAGTTCGATTTTCAAACGACAACTGACGAACGGACGGTGACGAACATCGAGTAAATATTGTATTACAGATAATAAACATTGGATAATCTATAAGGACAGCGACGCTAACTATATGTCGGCCAACTCAGCAAAAATATCAGAATATGCCTCGTCAAGGAGCTCAGTATCTTTGTTAAGATTGATCTTGTTACCATTTCTTTGTTCTTTAATATGGATTATTTCTGAGATTAATCTCTTGTGGTAATTTTTCTCCGTGTCTAAAATTTTGACATTATCCCAGTCGAATTTATGATTTGATGTTAATGCGTGCTCCGCAACGACAGAGAATTTCGGCGAATCTAATTTTGTATTTTTAACGTGTTCTTTTAGTCTAGTTCCCAATTGTCTTTTAGTCTGGCCGACATATGACGCGTCACAGTCCTCACATTGAATTCACAGAAAGATTAAGGTTGGTATCTTTATGTACCTTGACAAAACTGTTCAATTTGCCAAGGCACCGGAAGCCCACCGATATATCTGATTTTCTGAGAGACGACGCGACCATATCGGAGACATTTCCTATGTAAGGAATCATAAAAAATTTTTTTGTTTCGGTTTCGGAATCCGTTTGATTTGGTTGGTTCGAAGTGGTGGCAGTGTTATTAGATAACCGTTTATTGTTTATTAATTCCTTAATTCTTTGATTAATCTTACTAAAAATGAGGTCGAGAGGATAGCCGTTGTCAAGTAATAGGTTAATGACCTTTTCTAAATTTTTCGTATGGCAATTCGGATTAGACAGTAGAATAGCTCTGTCTACAAGACCACAAATGACACCTATTTTGTGGCACATGGGATGGTTGAAAAAGAATGATAAAACCTACCTGATGCGGAGGTCTTTTGGTACCAATCCAAGTATCCAAGTGAATCATATCATTGATGATCTTAATTAACAAATCCAAATAATTTATAGAACGGTTATTCTCCCTTTCCACCGTGAATTTTAATCGTTTGTGATAACTATTGAAGCTGTTCACAATATCGGAAATTTCGTCCTCAGGGGCCGCTAAAAGGATGTCGGCGACATATCTATAGTAAAATGACAAACTTTTTAAGATTAATTCCTCTAGATCACGCATCACCAAGTCGGCGATATCGTGCGATAATAGTGACCCCATAGGAGTACCATATGTTTGTTTATAAATTATCCCGTTGAGTGTGAAAAAAGTGGAAGGTAAAACAAATTCAATTGCCGAGATAAATTCAGCTCGGGGAATTTTCGTCTTTTGTTTAATGAGGTTCCATCTGTTATTGACGCTCCCGTCTAAAAATGCGAAGTAGAGCGCGTGTTTCACGTCATTATTGCTTATTATACCATGTTTGTGAGTTTGCGATCCCAATGTTTATATTATTTTTTATATTTATTATTTCATGTACTGATGAAGACTAAGTAAATCGAAACGTCTGCTTTGTTAATGTAAATAAATATTTATCGCAATCGTTCGTACCTCAGCCGTCTTATACATTTTGATTAACCTTATAATTGTATTAGTTTATAAAGTGCCTATTTTATTCGACAAAAGCCGCTTTTTCACTTTTTTTGTTTATAAATAAAATAAAAACAAGAATAAAGTAGAGTATCACAGAAAACCAGACAATGCACATATCTAAAAAACATCAAAAAGATAAAACACACACACGTCTTTTAAACATGCATGTCTAATAGATATTAAAAAGATGCCTTAAAGACGTCTTTTAGATATGCGTATTGTTTAATTCAGTTAGTATCATTAAATGTTCACAAAATATCGATATACTCTTATTTACAATAAAATATTCCAATAACATATATGATACTTGTAAGGGCTATTTTACCGAAGGCCCCCCCCCTCCCGACCTGTGTGAGGCCCGCACCCTGCCCACGCATGTACTTTGGTAAATTAATCATATATGTCTGTCAATACTCAAAATAACTGCTATATTTTTCAAACTTTTTTGTAAATAACTTTTTAATAAAAAGCGAGCGACGTCTAAAACCTTTTGAATGTTGTTTAGGGTCATGACCTTGACGACATATGTCGAGGTAAAGATCATCGGGGCTGCCTCTCCCGATCGGTATATTTACCTAATTTTGAACTTACATGGGTACTCTGCGGCGGAGAATGTGGTGGATATGTCGTAGGCAAATAGTTATTTTAGGAATATAGCTTTTGACTAGACAAATGCTATCTGCCTGGTCAAATGGCCTTTGCCCGTTTATTTTTGTGTTCAAGTACTATTTTTCTAGTCAAATGCTATATTCCTAGGCAAATGCTATTTGTCCGAACCGCTGTTAGGCAAATGGCATTCAGCGAAATGCATTGATGCATTTCAGTATTAATTATTGTTTTGTAAGGTTATCCTACGCATATCCTACTTTGGTATGTTAAAGTACTTGCGTGGACAGAGGAGCGCGTTTCACACGGGTCGGGGGGGGGGGGGGGGGGGCGGGGGGGCCTTTGGCCTCCACCCGCAACCCCCTCTAATCCTGTACAGAATGGACCTCGCTTCAACTTACAAGTATGTGCTTTGTAGGTTGAAGCGAGGTCCACCCTGTACAGTGTTGAGAGGGGGGTGCGGGTGGGGGGCCGAAGGCCGTGTGGAACGCGCTCCTCTGTCCACGCATGTACTTTAAAATACCAAAGTAGGACATGCTTAGGATAACCTTACAAAACAATAATTAATACTGAAATGCATCAATGCATTTCGCTGAATACCATTTGCCTAACAGCGGTTCAGGCAAATGCTATTTGCCTCAAAAAATAGCATTTGAACACAAATAAACGGACGAAAGCCATTTTACCAGGCAGGTAGCATTTGTCTAGTCAAAAGCTATTTTCCTAAAATAACTATTTGCCTACAACAGGTACATTATTTGAATCTGACAGAATCTCATCATAAAAGCGCATTCTCACTTTTGACAATTCAGTTATTTATATCGCTTTTTAATTTTGACTCATTTTTTATGTATCATGTTCGACTTTGACCTTGTTTTTATTACTCATCCAATTTCCTTAAATGTGATCTCTATGTCGGTTAACCTTCTTGTATAATTTATATATTGATAATTTTATAATGCGTAATTTTAGTCAATTTCATTATTCTGAAGGAGTCCAAGTATGGCACGAAACATAAAACTGTAAATGTCAAGTTCGTTAATTTTTATTGTTTAAATTAATAAACATCATTATAAGGTATTATTTCAACATTCTTTAGTGCACTCGTAAATTGGCCGTTGTTTATTTTAAGATATCAAACAGCTAAAGATAAACAGATATTTTCCGATAGGAAAATTGCGCAAATATTGTACAATAATTGCGTCATTCAGTTAAGAGGAATTTTACAATTATTGTGTCAAAATGATTCCTCATAATGCAGCGTTTTCTTGCCGGCATGAAATTTCTAAATAATATTTGCACAAAAATTGAGAAATTTAATTTGTGACGGTATGCTTTTCTCGTTGCTCGGAATCAGCTCGCCGGGGACAGGGTTGAGAAATGCGTTGAGATACTAATCTGTTTTCATTCAGTTAATCTCACTTTGATACAATAAGATGGATGTGTGTGTGTGCGTGTGCGTGCGCGCGAGGTCCGCCGAGCCGCAAGATGTGTTCGAGTGTGTGTAAATGCTCCGCTGAGCCGCAGGGTGTGTGTGTATGGGTGTACGCTCCGCTGAGTCGCAACATGTGTTCGAATATGTGTAGATGCACCGCTGAGCCGCAGGGTGTGTGTGTGGGTGTATGCTCCACTGAGCCGCAAGATTTATTCAAGCGTGTGTAAATGCTCCGCTAAACCGCAGGGTGTGTGTATCGCAAAGGCGCGGACTTACAACTATCACAGACTTATGACTATCGCGGAGAATTTCAGAGAAGCGGACTTATAACTATCGCGGGTAGCTACGGTCGAACGCTCGAACGGACAATTGGACAAGTACGGTAGGTCGGGTTGGTCAGGAGCTCGATCGGGGGCGCCCGATCGGGCGGGCCCGTACACCGAAAGCACCCGGCTGAGAACGGATCACCCGTCCTCCGTACGGCGGAAAAGGTCGGGGGCGCCCAACCTGGTAAGGCGGTTGCTAGAAGTGGTTGAGTCGGGATCAAGTTTGGGACAGGACTGGATGCTCCGGTCAGCTCGCGGTCCCTATTTATACCCGTGTCAACGAGTAGTGTGGTTGCTCCCAACATCACGGGAGCGCTCGCGGTCTCACGTGGCAAACGGCTGATCGGCCCGAGAGTGATGAACAGGAACGTATCGTCACATTACCCCCTCTTTTTTTGTACAGGAAACCGTGTCGGTTGACGCAATTGACGCTCGGGTGACGAGAAGTGGCGCAAGTGACGACAAATCTCTACCTCGTCTCGATATCTTTATTTGGCGGCGGTCGTACAGGTGCTAGTTTGGCGGTGTCGGCACGATTTTATCCGCCCTTGCGGGTCGAAGCGCAGGACCTATAGGCCGTCGCTGACGCGTGCGCGGAACTTCCGGTTCCGGAGAATCGCGGAGCGGGGCACGGCTACCTTCTCACCAGTGGGTAGTGGGACCCATTGTGATGTCTCCTGGAGGGCCTAGCGTCCGTGGAACGTCGCTGATCGGCCGGAGTTGCAGTGGCGGCCGGCTGACTCTCGCGCTTGTTGTGCGGCACGGAGCCCTGAGTTGCAGCCGTGGCCTTGCGGGACGGCAGGGGTGGCTTTTGCCCACTTAGTGGCGGCCGTGCCTGGTTTCGGTGCAAACGGGCGCCTTGGGGTAGTGGCGGCACCAGCGGGGCTCCATGGCACCTCTCCCTCGGGTGCCGAACGACGGCGGACCGGCTGTGGTGGTACTGGCTCGATCAGGATAGCAGCGCGGCGGCGGTTCTCTGCATCGTCCTGTTGAATCCGTGTGCCCACCGCAGGCGCCCAGGGATGGTGGACGTCCTTCGAGCTGATGATTGGCTCGGGGTCAACCGATTCCGGCCACAGGTCGTCGAGGTCCGAAACGTCGCCGAAGAGCTCTCGGAGTTGTTCCTTCCGACTCATGTTGGCTGGTCTGGACGAAACTTTGCGGCGCTCACGCTCGAGCGAGCTTATATATGCGTCACGGCTCCTTTTTTGCGTGTTTATCGTGGTAGGAATGCGGACATCAATTTTCCGGAAAACAGCCCGAATGGCAAATCACGCCCCGTATTTGTGTTTTTGGGTGCAACGGCACGTGGCCGAGGTTTCCGGCGCGTTTTTCAAGTTTTGCACGTGTATATGTCGGTACCATCGTCCCCTTGAGTCGCGTAAGTCGACTATAACGGGTAAAACAATTCTTTTTACTTCCAGGAATCCGTATAGCGGGGGGCTAATTTTGCGTTGAAGCTTGTAACCTTCTTCGAGAGCGGGTACTCTCGTTTCCAGACAAGGTTCCCAACGCGGGACCTCCAATCCCGTCGTCGCAGGTTATAGTGAGCTTCCTGGCGCTAGAACGCTCAAGCCAAGTTAATTTGCACCACCTCGAAGGCTTCTTCCAACCGCCGGCGAGTCTAGTGCGGGGCCGGGTTTGCCGCATGTCGTCAGTCTTCCGGGTCTGGGAGCGCAAGCTCGCATCCATGGTTGAGATACGCCGGTGTGTACCCGGTGGCCTTGTATTGAGCGGTGTTGTAGGAGAACTGTAGCGAAGGCAGATGCTCATCCCAGAGTCGGTGGTTCCTCCCTACGTACTTGCTGATCATGGTTTTCAGCGTCCTGTTTGTGCGCTCGACCGGGTTGCAATGGGGTGCTCTCACGGGCGTAGTTCGGTGTTTGATTCGGAATGCCCGCAGTCTCTCCTCCAGCTGAGCGGATCTCAACTGTGTGCCATTGTCAAGGATGATTTGGTCGGGGCACCCGTGCTGGTAGATGACCCGGTCGAGGATCGCCTTCGTAACGGCGGGGGCGGTGGCCCGGCGCAGAGTTTTAAGCTCGACCCACTTCGTAAAACAATCCTGCATGACTAGCAGCCACGCGTGACCCTGCAGGGATCGCGGTAAGAAGCCAACAAGATCCAGCGTTACTTGCCACGGCCCGGTGACAGGGGCCGTGTGGAAATTTCCGGCCGGCTTTGTCGTGGGCGCCTTATGCGCCAGGCAGGTTGGGCATTGGCGGACGTACCGGGTGATCTCTTGAAACATGCCTGGCCAGTAGAAAAGTCAGGCCATGCGGGCGATGGTTTTGGCGACCCCGAAGTGATCCGCCGTCGGGTGTTCGTGGTGTTTCTGCATAGTGCGGACTCGCTCCTCCTTCGGGATGCATCGTTTCCATTGGTCGCCTAGGTCGACCTCTCGGAAGTCTACGCCATGCAGGATATGGCGGAATAGCTGGCCGTCTTGTATCCGGTAGTGAGGGAACTCGGTGGGGCGTTGATGTATCCCGGTCAGGATTTGGCGATACCTCTGACATTTCGGTAGTGCCTGTGCGCTGCATACTTTCGGTTGGCGCGAGAGAGCATCGGCGACTTTGTTCTGGCTGCCCCTCCAATAGCGCACGTCGAAATCGTACTGCTGGAGCTCGAACATCCAGCGACCTAGTCGTCCGGTCGGTTCCTCCAGGCGTTGTAACCACCGGAAGAACTGGTGGTCGGTTACCACCATAAAGGGTTACCTCTCTAGGTAGTCCCATCTTACAGATGCCCCAGATGACCGCAAGGCACTCCAACTCCGTGGCGCTGTAATTCTTCTCCGCGCCGTTAAGCGTCTGGCTTGCGTAAGCAATGACCCACTCTCCATCCTCCTGGTGTTGCGTTAGCACGGCCCCGAGCCCGCACGAGCTGGCGTCCGTCTGGAGCACAAATCGGCGACTGAAATCCGGGCAGGCCAGCACCGGGGCGGATGTCAACGCGTCCTTTAGGTGTTTAAACGCGTTTTTTTTGTCCGGTCTCCACGCCCACTTGACCCCTTTCTTGGTTAGACGTGTGAGTGGGGCAGTTATCGTAGAAAAATTCGCTACAAAGCGGCGGTACCAGGAAGCCATGCCCAGAAACTAGCGCGCCTTGCGTACGTTGGTTGGTGGCGTTTATTTGGTTACTGCGCTGACCTTGTCCGGATCGGTTCAAAGGCCGTGGCGGTCCACCACGTGTCTCAGGTTTTGCAGTCGGTTCCGGCAGAAGTGGCACTTTTCCGGATTCAGTCGGAATTTTGCTTCGCGGAGGCGGCGGAACACCTCGGCCAACAGTCGGAGGTGCTCGTCGAAGGTTTGACTGACCACGATGATATCGTCCAAGTACACGAGGACGTGCGGCTCCAGATCGGGCGCCTGTACTTTGTCGAGTAGTCTCTGGAAAGTGGCCGGCGCGGAGTGGAGGCCGAACGGCATCACTCGAAACTGCATTAACCCTTTTTCCGGTACGGTAAAAGCAGTAATATGCCGGCTCTTGGGTGCTAGAGGCACCTGCCAGTACACACTCTTTAAGTCTATAATGGATAGGTAACGGGACCCTCGTAGCTTGTCCAAGGTGGCCGTGACGTGTGGCAGGGGGTAGGCGTCCTTCTCCGTTACTCCGTTCACTTGTCGGTAGTCGATGCAGAACCGGTACGATCCGTCCTTTTTCCACACTAGCACCACGGGAGAGCTTCAGGCGCTATGGGACGGCTCGATCACGCCTTCCCGCTCTATCTTTTCCTCTTCCTGGTTGATGATCGCCTGCATGGCCGGGTTTCTCGGCCGGTATCGCTGTTTAATTGGTTGATCAATCTTGACTCGGATGCGATGAGATACTCGGTCGGCCGGGCCCCGGATACCTTTGAATAACACGAGTTTCTTGGCCAGGAATTTCCGAAGACGGTGCTCCTCGTCGGGGGTCCGCGTGGCCAGGCCCTCGGCTACGGCTCCCCACACGGAGACACGGCAGGCTCCATCGCACGGCAGAGTCGGATTTAGTATGATCCCCGTCCGGGCCCACAGGTCGACGCCGATCAGCACGGGACTCTTCAGTGATGAGGCGTCGATGAGGAAGTCGTGTTCAAAGGTTTTGCCCCCAATCCTCACGGGGAGCGTCGTGGTCCCGGGGATCTCAGTGGACGCTCCATCCGCCAGGTGGACGGAACTCGTTCCCTCGCGGGCGCTGAACCCCAGGCCTTCTGCGTATTGAGCGGTGTCAGTGTTGATAAAGCACACCTCGGAGCCAGTGTCTATCAAGGCTTGTACGGCGCGTCGCATTATGCAGACGGGGATGTGGGGCCGCAGCTGATATTTTACTCGGACGGCGGCGGCCCCGTCTCCGGCCCGTGCGGCGTTTTCCGTGGTCGAATGGCAGTCGCGAGTGAGGACGCCATCCTTGCCGCAGCGAGAGCAGAACTTCCGAGCCGGCCGCTTGCAGTCCTGAAGAGTGTGCCCGCGCTGTTTACATCGCCTGCAACACTCCTCTCGATTGTAGCTTGCACTGGCGACTGACGAGCTGACGGTCCTAGTTTTCCTTTCTTCCTTCCGCTCTCGATTCTGCTTCTCGATCGCTTCGAACTCAGCTGCCCGCGCGATCTCACAGGCTGGTGACGTCGTCCAGGCGGGTGTAATATTTGTACTCAAGGCTCATATTGTCGTAAAGCATTCAAGTTGCCCCGCTGTAAAACTTCCTGTTTGGCGCATGCTCGGAAGGAGGGCCGTCGCCTACTTGTAGAACGGCTCTTCAGGCTTCTGGAACCGCCCTTGGATCTCTCGTACTAGCTGCGCGCGGTACCGGCGGGGTAGGAACTGGCTGCAAAAGTTTCTCTGGAAATCCTCCCACGATGTCCACAAGGCTTGAGTATTTCGGTACCAGAGGAAGGTATCGTCCCGTAGCAGTTCGGGTAGCCCGAGCAAGAGTTGGTCTCCGGAGTACCCGTATCTCTGGTGTAACTCATCCACTCGCTCTCGAGCTCGAAGGTGAGAGAATCTTTGCCGTCGAAGTGGCACCCCCACTTTCGAATCTGGTTCATCACCTTGGTCGGGTCGGGCGGAGCGGGTCTAGCAGCCAGTGGTGCTACGTCTTCGTCCATTGCCTCTTGAAATTCGGGCTCGTCCTTACCTGCGGACATGGAGTACTTGTACTCCATACTCCGGGTTAGTTTCTACAAATAGTCGGAGTCTTTGGCGCAAAGTGTCTATTGTGCCGCTTTGGTAAATTCCTAGCCTCCCTAATTCCGCCGTCAGCTCGGCTTTAGACAATCGGTAGATCCTACTTTTTATGGGAGAACAGACCAGGATGTCACAGATCAGGTCCCTGTTTGGGCGCCATGTGACGGTACGCTTTTCTCGCCGCTCGGAATCAGATCGCCAAGAACAGAGTTGAGAAATGCGTTAAGACACTAATCTGTTTTACATTCATTTAGTTTATTAATCTCCTTTTGATACAATTAAATGGATGTGTGTGTGTGTGTGTGTGTGCTCCGCTAAGCCGCAAGATGTGTTCAAGTGTGTGTAGATGCTCCGCTGAGCCGCAGGGTGTGTGTGTGGGTGTATGCTTCGCTGAGCCGCAAAATGTGTTCAAGTGTGTGTAGATGCTCTGCTGAGCCGCAGGGTGTGTTCAAGTGTGTGTAGCTGCTCCGCTGAGCCGCAGGGTGTGTGTGTTGGTGTATGGTCCGCTGAGCCGCAAAATGTGGTCGAGTCTGTGTAGATGATCTGATGAGCCGCAGGGTGTGTGTGTGGGTGTATGCTCCGCTGAGCCTCAGGATGTGTTCAAGTGTGTGTAGATGCTCTGCTGAGCCGCAGGGTGTGTTCAAGTGTGTGTAGCTGCTCCGCTGAGCCGCAGGGTGTGTGTGTTGGTGTATGGTCCGCTGAGCCGCAAAATGTGGTCGAGTCTGTGTAGATGATCTGATGAGCCGCAGGGTGTGTGTGTGGGTGTATGCTCCGCTGAGCCTCAGGATGTGTTCAAGTGTGTGTAGATGCTCTGCTGAGCCGCAGGGTGTGTGTGTGGGTGTATGCTCCGTTGAGCCTCAGGATGTGTTTGAGTTTGTGTAGATGCTCCGCTAAGCCGCAGGGTGTGTGTGTGTATCGCAAAATCGCGGACTTACAACTATCGCAGACTTGTGACTATCGCGGAGGATCGCGGAGGATCGCAGAAACGCGGACTAAGAGTATCGCGGATCACGAACTTATAACTATCGCGGATAGCTACGCTCTGGAGCTACGGTATTGGTAGCTCGGACGGACAATTTGACAAATACGGTAGGTCGGGTGGGTCAGGAGCTCCATCGGGAGCGCCCGTCCTCCGTACGGCGGAAAAGGTCGGGAGCGCCCAACCTGGTGAAGCGGTTACTAGGAGTGGTCGAGTCGGGATCGAGCTCGGGACAGAACTGGATGCTCCTGTCTGCTTACGGTCCCTATTTATACCCGGGTCGGCAAGTGGTGGGATCGCTCCCACCATCGCGGGAGCGCTCGCGGTCTCCCGTGGCGGGCGGCTGATCTACCCGAAAGTGACGAGCAAGGGCGTATCATCACAAATTTTAAGTTTAAGTTTTGCACACTTATTTTGACATTTAGAAGCACACTCAGCAGCACACTCCAGTAAACGCGTTTATTATTATATTTTACATACGAGAAAGAATGCCATCTATCGGAAACCCAGCAAACACAGAATAAAACTCATATACATTTCTCAATTAATGTGAAAATATTTTGCAATTTCTTTTCAAATATAATTTTGAAAATATTCCGCTAAGATAGTTCCTCATATTGTGTTGTCTTGTTAAAAATATAGAAATAAATTGTGCAAATATATATATATCAATATTTGCACAAAGGTCTAAAAATCTATATTAGTGTTGCTGCAAATATTGAGACATAATTGCAGTATTCCAATTTCGTTCAGATATCGTCATATAATGTTATGAATCTTTTCCTATCGAGAAATAGATATCTTAAAATGTCCAGTTGCTTTTTACTTGGTCAAAGATAATTTTCCGATATCACAAAAATGGGATTTTATGGTCAGATTTTTTTAAACAATTTCAGGTGAATGTTAATTATTAACCTTAGAACCGCACCGTACCTAATAACTGATTGCGCTAACCGCACATGGGGTCATTATGACCCCGTGCATCTTTGATCGCTTGTGACTTTTAGAGAATTTTTTTTTAATTTATCGCCAGATTCTCAGGAATACAAAAATACCATAACAATATAAATATAGATTAAAATAAAAGTTACAAAAAAATGTACGTAAACAGGAAATGTAAGAAAAAATCGAAAAAATTGATTTCTTCAAAAATTTATAATTTAATAAAGAAATAAGTAAATTAAACTGTAAACCCCAGATTTTTAAAGTAGATACTTCAAATTTTATGAAAAAAATACGCCGTGACTCGATCTGTCAAAAAGTATAAATACTTATTTGAAAGAATGGAAATTGATAATTTCAAGAGAATAATTTATGCATTATTGTAGTAGAATAATAGCCAATTAATATGAATATTGGTATAAAACAAATACGAAAAAGTGTGTACATTGCAAAAAAAAACTTTATTTTTATTATTTATAAGTAAAAATTCCAAAATAACAAGTAAAAGTTAGAAAATTCCATACTTATTGTTAGAACACTCGATACGTAATTTTGCCCTATGATCCACATACATTGGATTTTTACATTTTAAACAGTAATAATTAGTTTTAACATCTTCTTTATCACAAAAATGACACCGCTTTCTTTTTTCTAATTTATTCGACTGCTAAATATGTTTTAATAGGATTGTTTAAAGTTGCACTAACACCACCTGATGTCAAACTTATATATATTTTAATCATGGGCCCAAAATCAACTTTATAAACGTTTCTTGAACGGCAGCTGCGCAAAGATTGAGACTGATCCTGATCGATTGATAGAACGTGACATGATAAGTCCCCCCTCCCCACTATAGACTTTTTGACGTGACGGTTCGCCGCACGTGGCAGCGCCCCGCCGCCGTCACAAGGCGCGGGTTCGCGCCCGCGGACGAGCCAGGAGAGCGACTGCGAGGAATCTCCAGGGGGCCTCACGAATCTAACGATTAGCTGTTATTTACTTTTGTATTTATTTTCAAGACAGTCTTGTAGATTGAATCTTAAATATATGTTTTTACATCGCTAAACCACCGGCGTTTTCTCTCAATTGCCTTTGACTAGTTTTTGATTGAATAACAATAGATATATTAAATCCTAACTATTTTACGCAAGAATAATTACAATTAAGGCCCAAAACGTAAACATGTATTTATATTGTTATTAAATTTAATTAATTTTACTTTGAATTTATTGCTCAAAAATTGTCCGTCCTTGAATTGTTTAGCTGTTTGCTTTAGTCGAGCAAAATCAAATTGTAAAGTTAAAATACATTTTGAACAACAAGAATCATGATTTTATATAATTATAGAAAATTATGTAAAATCCTAATAAATAACAAAAATGATAAAGTTTATACTAAAAACAATAAAAGATGTGCAAATATTAACATTCAATACGATTCCGCAGTTAATTAATTCACAAAAAGCCAAATTTCGTAATTTTCTTAGGCACCCACTAGACACACGCTCTAACCACACTGCTGCGAATACGCACCTCCTTGATGTTTTGATGTTCCTTGCTCGGAAGTCTCAAAACCAATGACGCCGCTTATTTGCGCAGATGTTATCCTAGGTTGCTGACATATTTGTCGTAGTAAAGGGAGACTGTCAGAGTACGTAGCTAGAAAGTTGCAGAAAGAAGAAATTTTCGGCGGTGCAAATTCGCACTAGTGTGGTTACTAAGTACGGGTTAATGATCAAGGCGCCGCGCCGCCCGCGCCGCGTCGCGCCGTGCTCGCGTCTCTGGCTCGACCCAAGTAGCGCGGCGCATCGATTTCGGCGGGGCGGCGTGGCGCCTCAGTCATTAAAATTATATAAAAAATAGAATCCATTGTTTTCCCATAAAATAAAAAATACGTAGAGGAAAGTCCCCGATTATGAGATACCACATCTATTTTGTGTGATTGCCGGAAGTGAATTGAAAAATATAGTAGGTCATTTTGAAGGGAATTTAATAAGCTTTAAGATGCTGAAATGTAAAATTTAATTTAAATATTAATTTTTCTGAAAATTAGAAAAATGTAAAAAATGAGCTTTTGGTAAAATCGAAAAAGTATGCTCATAATATGAGAAACCCCGGGAAATTGCTAATAAAGTGCAAAATACATCAGATTGTAATTAGAAAACTTTATTTAAAGTTTCTGAAAGATAAATGTAATGGAGAAGCATATTTGCAACAACCGTAAACCCACTTATACCCAATATTATACCTAATCTTCCCCCTCCACTCTTCCCCCTCAAATCAAGGTTAGCACAAACTTATAATTTTGTATGAACCTTCCCTTAACGTTATTATAGTATTTTCTCTTATTTTATTTCTGTACAATAACTTTCATACTCCAGCAACCTAGGAGTACTCTGAGTATCTCATGTTATGAGCCCCACGCCTTGCGTTTTGCGATCACCAAATCTAATCTCTACAATGGAGCAACTCAACATATCCCGTACTTTCCTATTAATACGACCTTACTCTATCGCTGCATGCAGAACTCATTGCCAAATATTTATTAATTATATAATAAACAAGGGTTAAAGACTCATATCCATGGCACTTGACAACATCCAATTTCACAATTTCTTTCTCTGCAACGACTACACGCACGATCAAACAATGAATTTTCCACTAAATAAGTTTTACCCTAAGGGCAATAAGTTCATGGTAGAACCAACTGATAGGGCCTATTAGTTTAGCAGAAACCTCGCTATCGCATATTAGGAGCCTATCTCATAATAAGGGACTTTCCTCTATATCTTTAAAATAAAATAAAGAATAAGGTAACATTATTTAAAAAATTTTTAAAAATGTATTTTTTAGTAAAAAAATTAATTAACATTTCAATTGTTTACAACAATTAAAATTTGCAATTTCTTGTAACTTAAACTATTTTTGAAAAAAAGATTGTCTTCTTAGCTTTAAAATGCTTCTCTGAAGATTTCTCTATGACAAATATAACCAGAGATATTAATTTTTAAAGTTGACGACTTCTTCATTTTTCACGAAAATTGTATTGCTTATAACTTTTGCAAAAAAAATATTTTGGACGAACAAAAAAATACGTTGTGACGTCCGTCGGTATATTTCTTTTCCCCCCTCCCTCCTTTTTTTTTCTCGGCGACAACGACGGCGATGGTAATAATATAGTAAGAATAATTATATAGTAATAGCAGTATGATAATAGTAGTAATAGTAGTAGTCTTTGACGTTAATGATAATCGTGTAATAACAATAATAAATCAATGAATCCTTTTTTGTACAACAACCACACGTAGAAGCGACAAATTAGAGTAGTAGAAATAACTCTTTCTTAATCTCGCAAGTTTGTTTCTGCCTTCGCTATGTAGTTGTAGATTGATTAATCCTTTAGCGTAGATTAACAAGCGTAACTCTAAGCCAGCCGCCTCACGACCATACAGCCATGAGCAAGGGAGCTATCACACGTATACGACGCTATCGCAGTTTAAGTTTTTGGCACACGCTCGCATGTGCATGGATTGGCAAATTTCAACTAAAGGATATTGGCTATGCAATTTCAGCAACGTACATACACGCACAAACACGCGCCTAGAACTTACCCCTCGAGTAAATTTCGTTAACTTCTCATTATCTTCATTTATAACCGGTGTAACATTAACGATGGCCTCTTATACGTACGACAGCATAATAGACCACGCACACCCGACAACACACACGATTACAACACCGTCTCAGGGATAATTATAATAAACAATTACACTGATCGATTATGTGAGCTGGATGCAGCCCGCGACCCGCGTAGATACAACTTAAAATATGAAAGGACAATAGCTAATAACTTTTTGTAACGGCTTGGCAATAGATTAATAATAATATTAAGGAATGCGTACTGTCAGCAGTTTCGAGAAGGCGCGCGGAGAGCCAGACGCTCTCACGCTCACCCGAGCCGGTTATCTCGATACGAATGCTGTCATCAGCACCTTCCCACAGCGAATACGCCTCGCTTCTAATAACCGCTAGAAATAATTAATTGCAACTCTTTTTTTTAAGTTACAATAAAGGAATTTGGAATCAATCACGAATTATTATCACAAAATAGTAATAGATGTGCATCAGCAACAACAGCGACAGCGCCGACGCTAACCGCTTCTCCCGCGCTATAGATCTAGAATCCTAGGATCATAGACTAGATTGAAGTAGAAGCAACCCTACCTAGTGATTGAGTCGCTTATTCGAATTTATCCGTAGTTATAACAATAGGAAACAAAGGAAGATTTCTGTGCCGAGCGACGCTGGCACTTGATACGCACGGCCCGTGGGCCCTTCCCCTGCCCTCGTACCGCACCGCGCTCAGCAATATAAGATAAGACCCTGCCTCGAGACGCTGGCGCTTCTTGTGCCGCGAATTTGTCAGCAGTTAACTTCACGCTATTCCATTTGAAGTCTACGACTTAGAGTATATTCCCAAATTAGAGTCAGTGAAAATTCTATCAAATAGAGTCAGTGCGAGCTCCCCGCGAGATCTTCAGTCAACCAGCCCGAAGGTGCGTATCGAAGGTGCCACTCGCAAGGTAGCAGTCTCATCCGGCAACAACGAACGACCTTTCGATCAAATCTTCGAATAAACGCAATCCCGTAAGTCACAATCTCGCCATTATACCGTCGCAAAAGCGCCCGCCTGTTCTTCCGCTCGGCCCGGGCAGCGCTTGTCAGGTTACCTTGTCATCGTTATCGCGTCCCGCCACCGAACGTAACAATCGTCGTAATTCTTCACCGTTCGTTTTTCACGATTTTTGTGATAACGGAAGGTAACTCTCGACTAATTTACCGTTTATCTATTGCGTTATCAATTTTGACACTGAGGATTGTTCGATGTCGGAAATGAAACGTATGTGTAATTTTGAAATTAAATATATATAATAGTTAAATATATAATCTTGTATAACTAAACCACCGGTTCTCTCTCTCAATTGTCTTGTGTATCTGATCGTGCATACCGGGAACTATCTTATTTATATGTTCTATAAATACGCCCCTCGTCGGACGTAACAACGTAATCTGCTTATTCTATGTATATTTTATGTAAAAAAAGTTTCAATCGATTTAAAAAATACGAAGTCATTTCTCGTCCGATTTGACGTGGAATTGTCCATATATATAAATTGAAACAAAAATATAATAAGGCTCTAACGATAACAAAATTAAACAATTTAACGGGCTTATATTCTTGCGTTTAGGATAAATCTTCACTCGATGTTATATCGTGCGATGTTAACGCCACAATATTTGACCCGAAACCGATGTGTGCTATTGTCTTTTCTCGACACCCCAATAACGTGATATACTTTTGATAGAAAACGAGGCGTAAGCGTTTACATCTACGTCGTAGTCAGGTAGAGTAACACGTACGTAAGTCATGAAATCCATTGTATACAATAGTCTTTTACGTCTTACGTTTTTCTCTGCCTTACTTAACGTCCGTGCTACGACAGACGTCTTGTCCTCTGTTATCAGCTATACGCGAGTAACGTGTTCGAGCCTGTGGTGGATGTGAAGTATTGTATATAACGTATGTAATAAATCTGAAGTATACAATAACTATACAAGAAATATTAAAGGCTATGGAGATGTCGTATCTCGAATCTCGAATGCTCAGTTTAAGCCAGATAATCGTCAAAAATCTATGATTATGACACTTAAACAAGCTGGATTGATAGTTTTAGAAACATTTTCTAAAATCATACTATTAGCCTTTTCTAGAAATATGAAGTTGATGACACCATTGGCAGGTGCTTGTTTCTCTATAGAAGATTTAGGTTTGTTGTGAGCGCACAACGCACTTGGCAACCGAATTGCCAAGCGTTAGGGAAATTCGACCCTAGCGACTAAACGCAGAGACCAAAGGTCCATCGAGGACCGATATCGCTGACGCGAAGGTCAGCGCAGAGCGCTGACCACACAGGTTAATGCTACCACGGGCGATCCCGAGGTAGCAACAGGAAACCGATATAAGATCGCCGAATCGAACGACCCGGCAGTCGGTCCGAGAACTCTACGACGACGCGTCGCTACATAAACGAACTCTAACGAATCGCGAGACGGGAACATTAAATAAAGGACACCACGTCCACGCCGAGTTCTGGTGTATTTAATAAAGTATTAAGGTGTTCAACAAAGTGTAATCATTGATCGAGCCCGCCAGACGTCCGCATCCCGATCCCTCAGTGCTCGCGAGCGGAGCACGACCCCTATAGCCGTCTGAACGGCTAACATTGGTGGCAGCGGTGGGATCTGCTCCATCCACTCGCGCAAGAGGACCGGACCGCTGAGCTCATTCACACGCCTGAAACAAAACGAGCACATTAGTGAACGGCGGCAACATATCCCGGAGAGGAAAAACCAGCCGAGACCCGAGCGAAAAGACGGTAGCAGCCGCAAGTGCAGAAGTGACACCTGAGACGGCCACGCCCTACCGCACGGCATCACCGGCTCCCAGCGACGACGCAGGGACACAGCGAAGCAGCGTAGCAGCGCGGCAGGGACGCAGCGACAACGCAGGGACGCAGCCAAGCAGCGAAGCGGCCCGACGATCAGGCGAATGCAGCCGGACAGTAACATGCGATTCGCGGCGATACTGTAAGTGCGAAAATTATTATATCCGCGAGCGCCAAGTAAATGTTGAGCAACCCGAACCGACAGTCGCCCGTCCAACAAGCGTCATTCGTTCATAGTGAGTCCGCGCACCGCGCCTCGCGTAATCTAGTTAACCCCGTGCGTACGACGCGATCCGAAGGCGAAGGGTTAAACCGGCCCGCTGAAAGCGAAGGGTTAGACCGGCCCGCCGAGCAAGACGGATTAGACCGAGTACGACAAAATTTAGATTCGCGTTTTGCCGAGGAAGAGACGCCCGTACTATCTCCGAACGTAGTCACTGAACGCGAGTTCCCGTTCGACGAAGTAGACGCAAGCGTAACAGGCGAACGCAAAAACCGCGACAATAATACAGAGCGACCGACTCCGACAGACTCACTCACAGACGTCTCCAACGACACGCCAAGCCACGTGTCCCAACGAAAGGATTTTTCTCTCACGTCGTACGACAGTAGTGTGTTCGTACCCGACGAAAATTCCGCGGAAGCCGGGATGAGTCAGACGAGAAACGCGACTCCAAACCGACAGACCCGCGAGGAAAACCCGGACCCATCTAGAGTGTCCAAGCAAGCCGCCACCGAAATGGCGCAAAATGGGCCGCCCGTCGGGCGACCTCAGGCCCCAGAGCCGACACGATCCGAGTTGAGAGCCCCGGACGCCGTGATCACCGACTTACTTAATCTAATGCGCGACATGCAAGAACGCATGGACCGCGTCGAGGCTGCGGAATTCGACCGATCAGCCGAACTCCTCCGCGCTTTTCGCGAATTACAGAACCGCGTAGGCCGGATGGAATCCGCCACGTACGATTCCGACGCGCGGGACCGCCGCGTACACAGCCAGGGCCCGCTGGATATCACATACGGACGAACGCGTAGTGACGTCCGGAACCAACCGGGCCTAGTTAACGGGTACCTCAGAATTAAACAGGCACGAGCAATGATACCCGAGATCAATGGAGAATCGCGAGAACGCGTCCGAGAATTTATAAACGCTAGCACGTATGCTATGAAGAATATTCAGCCGATAGACGAGTCGATGCTACTCGAAGCCATCCTCTGCACAAAATTTAAAGGGAAGGCGATGACAGATTTTGATACGCGCGATATCCGTGACTTTGAACAGTTGAAGCGCGAGCTCGAGACAGAGTACTTAGGAAAACGCTGCACGACGCACTTGCAGCTGGAATTTAACTCGCTAGCGCAAAAGCCCGGCGAAAGCGCGCAAGAATTCGGTAGGCGCGTCGAGAATTTAGCCCGCGAATTGTATGAAGCAATGGAAGAGGGCAAGGGCCACACGCAGGAGCAGCAAGAGGCCATACTGGATAATATTAAAATCCAAGCGCTGCATAATTTCCAAATCGGACTACACGACGATATAAAGTTATTAGTAAGAGCGCAGCGATACCAAAGCCTGCAAGAGGCGATAACCGGCGCCAGCGCGGAAGAAAAGGTGAAAGGCCCCTCCCCGCGGAACGCCCAGGCAACGGTAAAGACCAAATATTCCACCGCGAATACGCGAAGCACAGGGAATACGGTAAAGCAATACCACAAGTGCGGAAAGAACGGTCATTACGCGCGAGATTGCCGTACGAGCCGACACGCTAACAGATACGCGTTGCCGAAACCCGAGAAGCCTAGCGGCATCAACACGATAGAGTGTTCGTATTGTAAAAAAGCAGGGCATAAGCGCGACGAGTGCTGGTCGTTAATCGGGCGACCAAAACCCGAGCGACCGCGCCGCACGAGAACGGAAGCAGTTAGGAAAACGCCCGTGAGTACTGTCAGAAAGACAAGGACACAAGAATCTAGCAAAGAAACTCTCGCAGCAGCAGCGAGGAGGATGAGAAGCCTAAGAAGAATAAGGCGCGCGCCGCCGAGACATATCGCGTTGCACAGATAAGCAAGAAGCACGAGGAAGGCTCGCTAGACTTAGTGACGCTACCCGTGCAGGAGGCAGAGAAGGGAGAAATGGACCTGTTGTTAGATTCAGGCGCGACTCTCACATTAATAAAAGTAGGAAATTTGAAAGGGAAAACAATGGTAAAGAAAGAACGGTTAGCTTTAGTTGGCGTAACCGGACACCTGATTCACACGATAGGAAAAATAAAAGCCACTGTGAACCTAGGAGATAAGAAGATTCGCCACACGATGTACGTGGTGAAAGATGATTTCCCGATCGAGTATGAAAGCATCTTAGGAAACGATTTCCTTACAAAGCACAAAGCGGATATTTCAAATTCTAAAAAACGACTAAAACTCGGCTCAGTCTCCTTTAAGCTCCGACCCTTCCGCAAGGTAAAACTCCCGCCTCACAGTGAGACAATCGTGGAAGCCGTCACTGATCATAATCGTGTCGGCATTGTGCGGAGCGGCGAACCCGCCCCAGGGGTCTTTATCGGGCATTGCCTAGTGCAGCCCGTCGAATTTAAATGTCCGATTAGCGTATTGAATGTGACGGACAAGCCCGTGGAGATACTCACTCCACATGTAACTCTAGAAGACCTGCCGCCGCCCGACACCGCGGACGTTCTCTCGTTACGCGCGAGCGACGAGCGCGAGACCGTCGCCGAACGACAGAAGAAAGTACGCGAGCAAGTACGGCTCGATCACTTGAACGCTGAAGAGCGAGCAGCCGTAGAACAAATTTGCGATGATTACTTCGACGTGTTCTATATGGACGGCGACCATTTAAGCGCAACTACCGCAATAGAGCACGAGATAAATATCCGGCCGGGTAGCGCGCCCGTGAATGTGAAACCATATCGGTTACCCGAGAAGCATAAGGCCGAAGTGAAAAAACAAATAGAGAAAATGCTGGAAGACGGCATAATCAGCCCGAGCACGAGTCACTGGAACGCACCAATTATAGTCGTCCCTAAAAAACCGGACGCATCCGGAAAAGTGCAATTTCGCGTGGTTATCGATTTTCGGAAGATGAACGATCTCACCATGGGAGACTCTTTCCCCATGCCGAACATAACCGATATATTAGACCAATTAGGTAACGCGAAATATTTTACCGTTCTAGATCTGGCCTCGGGGTACCACCAAATCCCCATGCACAAAGACCACAAGGGCAAAACAGCCTTCTCCACCCCGGATGGGCACTTTGAATTTAATCGCATGCCCTTTGGCCTGAAAAACGCGCCGGCAGCATTTCAGCGGCTAATGTACGCGGTGCTGGCCGGCCTGCTAGGGCTGAGATGTTTCGTGTATATCGACGACATCGTCATATACGGGGCAACTCTGACGGAACATATCAAACGAATAATAGCAGTGTTAATTAGACTCCGAAAATATAATCTAAAGTTGAAACCGAGTAAATGTGCGTTCCTACGGAAAGAAGTCGTATACCTGGGTCACGTGATTTCGGAAAAAGGAATCTCGCCGGACCCGTCGAAATTAATAGCCGTCAAGGAATTTCCGACTCCTAAAAAGGTGAAAGACATTCAGTCATTCATAGGCCTAGCCGGGTACTATCGTAAATTCATAGAAAATTTTTCAAAACTAGCCAAGCCATTGACCAAGCTCACTAGAAAAGGAGAAAAGTTTACTTGGTCAGTAGAGCAACAAAACGCGTTCGAATTGTTGAAGGAAAAATTAACAACCGCGCCGGTGTTGAATTATCCCGACTTCAATAAAGAATTTATAGTGACAACAGACGCATCAGATTTCGCTATAGGAGCTATCCTCTCACAGGGAGTAGTCGGCCAAGACCGACCGATAGCGTACGCCAGCCGCGTATTATGTAAAGCGGAACAGAATTATAATACGACGGAGAAAGAGCTGCTAGCCATCGTGTGGGCAATCAAACATTTTCGCCCGTATCTTTATGGCGTTAGGTTTAAAATAATAACCGATCACAAGCCGTTGATATGGCTATTCAATGTTACCGACCCCGGTTCAAGGCTAATTAGATGGAGGCTTAAATTAGAGGAGTATGATTATGAAATCATACACAAAGCGGGGAAGAGTAACTCAAACGCCGACGCATTGAGCCGTAACCCGATAACAGAGGCGTCAGCTGTGCATACGATACAGCAAGAAGAAGAAGATGCGCCCCGAGAATACTCGAAGGAGGAAAAGAAACAGATATTATACGAGTATCACGACTCGCCTATCGGAGGGCACCAGGGAGTCACACGAACTTTAGACCGAATCCGATTACAACACGATTGGAAAGGTATAACAAAGGATGTCGAGACTTACATCGGCAGATGCGAATACTGCCAAAAACATAAACTAAGCAGAAAAACGAAGATGCCAATGGTCATCACGGATACGCCGGAACGACCGTTTGAAAAATGCGCTCTCGACATCGTCGGTCCGCTAACAGTCACAAATCAAGGAAACAAATACATTCTGACGTTTCAGGATAACTTGACGAAATTTAGTAAGGCGATACCGATCGAAAATCAAGAAGCCAGAACGATCGCCAAAGAATTCGTAACAAAAATTGTGTTAGAACACGGAATTCCAGGAAAAATTCTCACCGATCAGGGCACGAACTTTACAAGCGAAATGTTCAAGAACACGTGCAAATTACTGAAAATCGAGAAGATCCAAACAACGGCATATCACCCTGAAAGTAACGGCGCACTAGAGAGATCGCATCGCACTCTCGCCGAATACCTGAGACATTATATAAACCAAGACCAAACTGACTGGGACAAATGGCTCCCTTACGCCATGTTTACATATAATACGACGCCACACTCTACTACCGGGTTCATGCCATTCGAATTGGTCTACGGGCACCGACCTGACCTACCGACGGCTCTAACAAAACCACCGAAATTAACATATTCGTACGAGGATTACGCGAAAGAACTACGAGAGCGGATCCGCGCAGCGAATCAAATCGCGAGAGAAAATACGAAGGACGAGAAAGCGAAATCGAAACTACAATTTGATAAAAAAAGCAACAAGGCGACCTTCAAAGTAGGCGATAAAGTGCTACTTTACGACGAAACGATACGACGAGGCCGCTCAAAGAAACTCGACTCGCAATGGGTGGGACCATATGTGATTTTGGAAAAACACAATGAAGTAAATTACACGATTAAAATTAAGCGAAAGACGCTACGCGTTCACGCGAACCGGTTGAAAGCGTTAGTTGAGGAATAAAAAAGCACTCGCATTAAAGCAAAAGCAGAATAAACAAAAAAAAAAAAAAAAAATAATAATATAACAGTACTCACCTAAAAGTCACCACGTCGCAGGAGGGAGACTTCCCTCTGCCCGGTGGCCACATTTACAGTAACCCTCAGGGGGAGGACATCCGCCCGAATCGCCTCCCCGTATGAAGGAGGCGGCGAATCCGGCGACTCCGGCTCTGCAATCTGGGCGCGGGGAGCCCGAGCCACCCGCAGCCAATACGTGCGTAAGCACGCATCGCAAGCAAATGGCGCAAAAAAGCTGTTACACCTAAAGCACCTCATTTTCAAAAAACTAACTTAATGCAACAGACGTTAGGTACCGCTCAAAGGGTAGCAGTAAACTAACGCACAGCGCGCTACTCAAAAGAAATAGCACCTGCTGACAGATGAAGTCAGCATAAAATAAAAGATAAATAAAATACCTCCACGAACATATTCATTACAGGCTAGCTATCATCCTACACCTCGCAACGGAAATGACATCAGAGCAGCTACCGTACGAGATAACAGCGTTCACTGCCGAACCCGGCATATATTACGAAAAAATCGGACAACTGCAGCAAACGAAGGCAACATGGAAAATGGCAATACGCATAGACGTAACTGCATTAAATATAAGACATCAACAACTCCAGGAAAACCTAGCACGCATCGAAGAAATCTGCAACCATGCCATCAGAAGCATAAAAAACACGTGCCAAATCACTCTCCAAACTATTAAACGAGAAAATAATAAAATGACACGCAACCTAGAGCAACTACAAACCATCTACCGATCACCCCTGAGTAAACGAGGCCTGATCGATGCTGTAGGACAAATAAGTAAAACGTTATTCGGTACCATGGACGCTGAAGACGCGAAAATAATAAACGAACAAATACAATTACTGAGTAATGAACAACAAACATTGCAGCACGCGGCAAAAAATCAACTTAAAATCATTAATGCTACCATAGGTCACATGGAAAAATTAGAACAAACACTGTCATACAACGAAAATTTAATGGCTAACGCTACAAGAAAACTAGAAGAACAGCTTATATACCGAGAGGGAATAGACGAACAACTATTAGTATTAACCGCTATTTTAAATGACCTCACGACAGACATAAACGACATCACAGACTATCTGACTCACGCAAACCACAATATTTTATTAACGCGCGTGCTCCCGATCGAAAAAATAATCATAAAACTAAGAGAAGCGACCTCAAACATAGACAGGAGATTAAATTTCCTATTCAAAATACAAGCCGAAAACTAGAATTCTATCCAAAAATATCTAAATGTAAACGCGTATTATGATAACTTGAACATATATACTATTCTCTTGTTCCCATTGATAGCGTACCCAACATACGAAATTATAAGAATCACACCTGTACCAATACACAATGACCATAATGTTTTCACACTCCTAGAACCCTCTCACACCCTGTTAGGAATAAATCGAGAAAATCACAATTATGTAATATTAAAAGAAAGCGATTTAAATGAATGTACGCGAGATAATACCAAATTCACTTGCGCTCAAAATCTCCCTGTCTATTTCATAACTGCGAATGCGCCGACCAAAGTACAACTCTTGGTAAAAACGTCTAGACATATAGAAAACCGAAAACAGCGTCACATAATCTCGAATGTAACAATCTGGATTGCAGTATCCGAACTTCAGACATGGTTATTTTCCACTCCAAAAACAACCGACATAATAATTCAATGTAAGGAATTACCAGAAAATAAAATAAAAATAGAGAAAACCGGAAAAATTACATTACGCGACAATTGTAAATTAACTACACCAGATATGGGGCATTCCACGCCAGTTCGCGAGGGGTCAAACCTTGACCTTTTTATTTCTGATGGCGGCTTGTTTTTTTAGCAGGTTTTTACGAGTACTAAACCCATGTAAGAGCGTTCTTATAATAAATGTAGCGTTTCTGAAATAGAACCTGCGCAAAATGTGTAATCCATCGGCTCCAAAGATTTTCAATGACTTTTTTCGCCTATTAGACAACGTCTAAGAAGAAAATTCATTAAATATAAAATACGCTATTTTGATCATATTTTTAAAAAAAAATTACTCCAGATTTTTATAATAATATTTTTAAACAAATAAAGTAAAAAAACATCAAAAATTTTAAATATCTCGAAAACCCCATTTTCTATTTTCTTTAAATTTACAGGGAATATTCTGGGGAATATTAGAAAAATTTTAAGACCGGTCCGAAGTTGCGCAGAAAATTTGGGAATTTTTTATGAATTTTTTTGTGCAGTATTCGACTCACAAAAGTGCAGTTAAAATCGCGTTTTAAACAATTCTGAATCGATTTAGCTAAACTTTTTTTAATTGATTGACATTACTTATTAACAACCGGTCGACGGTGAAAGACGTTATATATTGCCAGTCACGGTCGATTTAAATTACATTAATTGTTATTCTATACTGGCGAAAGAAAATTATTCTGTTTATTATACACCGTCGACCGAAGAATCGGTGCTCCATCTTATAGTTGTTATTGCGATAAATATTACCACAGCCCCAGTGGTCGAATTGGCACGACACCCGCACGGTATACGGGAGGTTCCAGGTTCAAACCCTAATATTTTTTTTGCAATAAAAATTTAAACTATTTAATTTAGAAATTACATCAACTGACCAAAACCCATGGTCGAAATTAATAATGTCTCGACAATTGATCCAAAAAAGTGCTGTGTGAATCCGACAAACCAAGTTGGCTCACAGTTGTTCAATGTTCATATCGGAAAGACGTTATATATTGCCAGTCACGGTTGATTTAAATTACTTTAATTAAAATAATAAATAATCTGTTCTTAAATAAATGTACTTATTGAATTAAATTTCCTCACAAATTTATTATTTTCGCCTTTCTCACACTGTTCATCGCAATTTTGCTCCAGGATCTTCATCATAATTCAGTAAAAAAATTTTACGGACGTGTGCAGAAGGCACAGTTCACTCATTTTATTTGTTAATAAGTAATGTCAATCAATTAAAAAAAGTTTAGCTAAATTGATTCAGAAACGCGATTTTAACTGCACTTTTGTGAGTCGAATACCGCACAAAAAAATTCATAAAAAATTCCCAAATTTTCTGCGCAACTTCGGACCGGTCTTAAAATTTTTCTAATATTCCCCAGAATATTCCCTATAAATTTAAAGAAAATAGAAAATGGGGTTTTCGAGATATTTAAAATTTTTGATGTTTTTTTACTTTATTTGTTTAAAAATATTATTATAAAAATCTGGAGTAATTTTTTTAAAAAAATATGATCAAAATAGCGTATTTTATGTTCAATGAATTTTCTTCTTAGACGTTGTCTAATAGGCGAAAAAAGTCATTAAAAATCTTTGGAGCCGATGGATTACACATTTTGCGCAGGCTCTATTTCGGAAACGCTACATTTATTATAAAAACGCTCTTACATGGGTATAGTACTCGTAAAAACCTGCTAAAAAAACAAGCCGCCATCAGAAATAAAAAGGTCGAGGTTTGACCCCTCGCGAATTGGCGTGGAATGCCCCATATATATTTACAGACCAAAAACCGAGTGTATAGTAAAAATGTAAAAATGTATTTACCAGAATTTAATGTAACAGACACAATGGAAAAAAGTATAACGATAAACAATAAAATAGAATCCGATAAGGAAATAAATTTAGAACCAATAATCAAAGATCCGACAGAATTAATAAAATTAAGCTTGAATCTAGAAGAGATCAAAAGGAAATGGAAAATAACCAATCAAACATTTTCACGAATAAAAATATTATATATCCCGTAGGCTCCACAGTCACAATTGTAATAGTAATAAGTATCATAGCTGTAATCATTTATGTAATAAAGAAAAGAAGGGACCACTAAAAAATTTATAATACAAAAACAATCATGTAAAATAGCATAAAACACCTAGATTGTAACCCCTCAAGGAAAAAGAAAACACACATAAATAAACGAAAAACTACGTTTTTCTTTTTCCACGGGGGGAGGGATGTTGTGAGCGCACAACGCACTTGGCAACCGAATTGCCAAGCGTTAGGGAAATTCGACCCTAGCGACTAAACGCAGAGACCAAAGGTCCATCGAGGACCGATATCGCTGACGCGAAGGTCAGCGCAGAGCGCTGACCACACAGGTTAATGCTACCACGGGCGATCCCGAGGTAGCAACAGGAAACCGATATAAGATCGCCGAATTGAACGACCCGGCAGTCGGTCCGAGAACTCCACGACGACGCGTCGCTACATAAACGAACTCTAACGAATCGCGAGACGGGAACATTAAATAAAGGACACCACGTCCACGCCGAGCTCTGGTGTATTTAATAAAGTATTAAGGTGTTCAACAAAGTGTAATCATTGATCGAGCCCGCCAGACGTCCGCATCCCGATCCTTCAGTGCTCGCGAGCGGAGCACGATCCCTATAGCCGTCTGAACGGCTAACAGGTTCAATGGCTGAAGAGTTAGGGAGTTAGATTTATTAATACAAATTAATAAAAGTACACAAGAAGGTGAAAAATACTTAACTGGTTCTGATATAAATATAGCTGTTTGTGCATCAATAGCTGCAACTAGAAATGTAAAAGAAGAAAATTTAAAGAAAGGTATAGTAATTAAGGTTTTAAAACAGTATATAGCAAAAGGTCATGTTGCAGATAAAAATAAAATGCAAATAATTGCTAAATATGCAACTGGTGGTGTACCTGCAGATCTATCATATAAAGAATTGATTAAAGTTATAGAGGGATAGCATCAGATTATTTTATTATAGATTTAAGAATTTTCTATTTAACAAGTTAAGAATTTTTAATCGACTTAAACTGGCAATATTCAATCATCTTTTCCAAAATGAGCTTTGCAAAACTGCGTGCCGACCAGATTTGTCAAATTCACATAGCACGTTTCAGATCAAATCGAGACGATAAATTCGACCATGGATTTTGGGTCAATTTAAATAGACTTCAATTTTTATTGCGAAAAATATTACCCCAGTCTGGGTTCGAACTTGAAATCTCCCGCATTCCGTGTCGGGCGTTGCCCGTTCCGTGTTGCTCGCTTGCGATGTACACAAAACCTCGATATTTTACTTAAAAAAACGCCCAGAAAAACCAAGGGATAAAATCGGTAATCGGTAAGTAAAATATCGAGGTTCTGTGTAGGGGAGGGCGGGGGAATTGGCACCAGTTAAGGAAAAAATATAAATAAATACATTATAATCACCGAATATTTATTTGAACTTTTATTAATTAAATTGTGGAAACATCAAGCTTTAATATGACATAACGCAAAATTTTTCAATTGTAGTAGAAACACTTTTTTTTAATGGAAAAAACTCATTACCCCAGGCACCGGGCAATGAGAACCACCTTATGGGTAATGAGATCCATTGCTTATGCGGAATATTTTTAAGTGTGTAATAAAGTATTTAAATAGAAACTTATTAATAATAATAAAATATATGTAAAAAATAAATTTTTGATAATTTTTTGACCTTTTTATAATTTTATAATAATTTGTATAAATCGTTTTAGTTATGTAAACCGTGGTTTTAGTATATTACTTTTATATGAATACAAATGTCGCAAAAAAAATGTTTGCCTTCTCACAATCTACGCAGTCGGCATGAGCCCACTTTCCATAGCTTCTACAACAAAACCAGGGCTCATTATCCTTCCCAAAAAAACAGAACATTTATTCGATCCTGGATCCTCAAGGGTAATTGGAGCCAGTTCTAAATACCCCGACGGTTAGTTCTAATTATCCCCATTGGTGTAACTTTTGGTCAGCGAATAAAAAAGTAACTACTGATAGATTTTTTTAATTTTTTAATGTTTTGTCAATGAAGGTAAACCTATGATACTAATAATAAAGAAAGAGTGAATTCAATTAGTAGAAAATATAACTACTTACTTGCTTAAGC